>JBAIZL010000005.1:142021885-142109385 GCA_036971475.1 Prosapia bicincta
CCCTGGTATTGAATAATAGGTCTACTATTTTTTTGCAGTTTTTGTTTTACATCTTGAGGTGTTTTTAATTACTACTTTTGAAGTAATTTAAAGTGAGTCAAATCTTGTCCGTATATCACAGCATTAAACAATGCACTTATGTAGAGCGCTACGCGTCTGGTGAAAAATGTCACTAAGTAGTGGTTTTTGGCCAAGTTATACCAAAAGTAGTACTAATTTTTGTATTACCAATACTTCCATGAAATGTAACATTCTCATACATGTATGAAAAGAGATTAAATACAAGATAAGCTGAAAATAAGAAATATTCACTGGCCGACGTCTGTAATCCAGTTTACTTTACGACTCTGGTTCTATACATTTTTTTAGTATGCATTGCTTTTGATCTTTGCATTTTAAACTTCCTTAACAAAGATCATTTTTACAGATGGTAAGAACAGGCTTCTAAGGTTTTTAACCTATATATGGTGTTGGGGTGTAAATGAATGTACACATATTTTTTTAATTTTAGTTGTGTTTGTTTCTTTTTCGTAATTAACAGACGGGAGTAACAAACCCTATGTAAGAGATTATCTTTGGTATTGATCAAGTAAAAAAAGGAATATTTACAGACCTGTAATAGACAAGCTTAGAAATTAACGAATGTACAGATTCCTTTGCAGTACAATATTTATTATGACAAAATACTTTTCATCTGTCTAGTTACAACTCCAGGAAGTATGGCCTATCTACCTTAGGAATGTACAGATTCCTTTGCAGTACAATATTTATTATGACAAAATACTTTTCATCTGTCTAGTTACAACTCCAAGATGTATGGCCTATTTACCTTAGGAATGTACAAAATTCCTTTGCAGTACAATATTTATTAGGACAAAACACTTTTCATCTGTCTAGTTACAACTCCAAGAAGTATGGCCTATCTACCTTAGGAATGTACAGATTCCTTTGCAGTACAATATATCTTATGACAAAATACATTTCATCTGTCTAGTTACAACTCCAAGAAGTATGGCCTATCTACCTTAGGAATGTACAGATTCCTTTGCAGTACAATATTTATTATGACAAAATACTTTTCATCTGTCTAGTTACATCTCCAAGAAGTATGGCCTATCTACATTATTGTTTTTAGTTCTCTACAATAAATGCAATTTTAATAATATTATTTATATTTCAGTTCAGTTTACCCATTACAGTAGAGTGGAAAATGCTCCAGGGAAATTCAACAATGTGTAGCAATTTTAAATAAACATATTTGTTTTCCATTATTGAACGTTTATGTATTTAACGATGCAAAACTTTCGCAATTTTTAGTCAGATATATAATTTTAAAGATGGTTAAAGTATTATATTTTCAATGTAATATAATCATGATGTTGATTGTTTTTATGTCATTAACGTGGATTGTTTAGTGCTGGGCCATGCGGTATACAAGGGTGGTAATGTGAACAAGACTTCAGTTCACCCCTGATGACTATCCCAGACTTGTTTTTACAGGCTATCGACTTGAGGGTGAAAATCACACAAAAAATTGATTACCGCTACTGGGTAACGAACCCAGGACTTTTGGTTAGGAATCAAAATGCTGTACTTATTTTAAATTTTATTTTTATAATTTGCTGTCAACTTCTTTTTTCTAGGAACTTGAGCTGACAATACGAACTAGATATACATTTCATAATGTCCATGATATTGGCCCTACCTACGCTCTCTGTGATTCTCCATCTTCTAGTCCAAGTTAAGAGTCACGTTTATATGTCATCTTGGGTGCTTTATGATAACAGGTAGTGGTCCTTTTATAAGCAACTAAGCGCTAATAAAGTATTGATTAATGCTTGTAGCATAACTATAGCAGAGGCCCGTTTGTTGTCTATAATTGTTTATATAATACTGCTTTATAGAACGAATTATATAAACGAATTAGATATTCTGGAGATACATTTGGTATGGTATATATATATATATATATATATATATATATATATATATATATATATATATATATATATATATACATGATGAATAGTTACTATCTGGAGTACATCCGCTCATTCTGCAGTCCATAAATTCGCAGTTCCGACGTTTCGCTAGAATCTCATCCATCATTGACGAGGTGAACCCAACAACAGTAGAAGAGCGAGTGAAGAACGCAGATAACTCGGCTCTTATATATAAAGGAATGAAGCCACGCCCATTGACGTCAATACACACATTGACGTCAATACACACATTGACGTCAATCCACACATTGACGTCAATCCACACACACCTGATCCAAACAATTACTCACATTCCTTTGCCTTTGTTCACCTTTCTGCCGATAAAATCTATCGATGACACACTTCCAGACTGCGGGCAAATTCAAAGTATCATCGCGTTTGTTAAGACTCTCTCGCTTCTCTATTTCGATATCCTCACGAATAATTCTAGAATATATTCCTGATGATGTTGGTACTGTTAGCCAACGAAAAGCTTTGAATTGTAAATTCAATTATAATTCTTGTATTTGTATTTTGACTTAGTTCTTTATATATATATATATATATATATATATATATATATAGAGAGAGAGAGAGAGAGAGAGAGAGAGAGAGAGATGAGTATATCAAACTATTAATGTAGTGAGGTAAAACATGAGGGAAATTGATAATAAAATATTTTCTTTTCCTATATTTTTTCTACTGGAAAATAACTTATGTTTGTATTTATCTAAATGAAATATATTTATATTTGTGTTCAAGAAAGATGAACACAGTAAGTGTAGGTGTATTAATATTAGCGGAGGAGGTCAAAGTCCTGTCATACCTGTATTTCTAAGAAAATATTTGATTTAATCTACACTTACATGCAAATTTCTTTTTTAAAAAAATTAACGTTTGAAAAGCCTTATTCTGCATGATTGTTTTTCAATGTTTTTTTAAATAAAAAGGCTAGTATATTTATGATGATCAAACTATAATATAATAAATCTTTTCTAATTTCCTTTCTTTTTAAAAATTTTGTTTAAGTTTAAAATTTTATTTATTGATTTAATTTATATATGTGATATTTTAAATGTATTTTCTGTAACAATTCACTATCAGAAGATCTGTATTAGAATAAATAACAATATGGTAAACGTGGCTGAGCATGTGTGTATACACTGCAGATTCAAACAGTCAAGACACGGCACCGAGTAGGCAATTTAACAACTTGTAGCTGAGTAACCGTGATACAACACAATTTCGTTTCTTACTATTATTACACTGTGTTTTCAGTTCGATTGGTATGATGTTTTGGGTTTGACTTCACTGAAAACCTACACCATACAACAATAGCAAATATAGAAAACTTTTGGATGACGTAAAGTGGTTGACTTGTCGATCTGAAAAGACTTCACCCCATTAACAGCTCGGCGATATAACACAAAATTTGGGGTTAGATTGACTACGCTTTATAAAAAAATAAAAGAAACCAAACATTGTGTAAAATATTAAACAAGAGCAAGAAGGAAAAATTTGATGAAGGTAGAGAAAAAATTACAGCGTCGAAGAGATAGTGCAAACTGTCGTAAGTAATGCAAACTGCTTGCTTTTTTACGGAATTAAAAATCGAAATTTGGTGCCATGGAAGGGATTTACTGCAAACTTATGCAGCAAATATGGGACACGTTTCCTTATAGCGCTCGCCTCGCCTCGGTCTCGTAAATCCAATGTTGGCTGCAATAAGCGCGTACCATTAATCGTAAATATACATGATGCGCATTGATGCTTTAAAACAGTCACGGAATCGTAAGAAATCAAAATTAGGACGTAAATTTATAGATTATTTCAAATATTTCATTTTAAAAAATGAACTTTATTTTATTAAAATATATTTTATTATTAGATATTTGTAATTATTCCTTGACTGCTAGCCTAATGGTACTAGATTCGATCCTTGGTAGAATCAATGATTTCTTTTGTTTTCCGGTACCCTGGTCGACCTGGAGTAGGAGCGGGCATTGAAGCGTGACGCCGATAATATTACCTTCCTTAAACAACCTGTGTTCCAAGTAATACCCCTCTCCCAAGCTCTCCCACTAATATAACAGGCGCCATTATTATATATTTTAGGCTGTTTTACTATCAATTAAGCTTATTTCCTGTAAAATAATTAAAATGTATGCTTGTTACTAAAATTCCATAATTGAATGAAAAACATTATTGATGGATTCCTTTTGATTTTTTTTTAAATTTTGGAGTATCATCTACTTTTATTTATTTCTGTATCTCTACATTTATTTCTGTCACCATTGAAACATTACATATATAGTGTAGTAAGGAAAGTTTACTCCTGATGTCTTACGTCACTTTTTTTGTTAATGAGACAGCTGAAGTGTATTTAAAAATTCACCTTAACATAGCGGTAATACATGTCCAGCGTATACGCTACGTTCATATTATTTCATTTCAAAAATAATACTCTAATTATTAAAATACTCTACGCTTACTTTCGTATACATTTTCTGCATTTTTCAGTAGCTGCTACTCTCTTGGTTCAGAATATAATTCTAAGTTGCAGCTAAAATATTGACTGCTTAATTTTCACTTTATTATTCTATACTATTGTTACTTTCACCACAGCTTAGTAGATATTATATTGTTAATAGTACATCAATCATTCGATATTGAGCAGGAAGATTAATTTTTTTTTATTTCACTCGTATGAGTTCATTAATTAGTTTATAACTAATCTGTAACGTTATGATTGTAAATTTCCTAATGTTTTATCTTTAAACCTACACCAATTTTTTTAAACATTCATATTTGTTAAGTTATGATACAATGTTTTTGCATCTGGTTTCTTAAATGCATTAAAATGTTCGTTATATGAATACCTATATGTCTAGCCTAATATTTACCCCATGAAACAGATTTTAGTTTATATATATATATATATATATATATATATATATATATATATATATATACGATTTATGTATAGTGATTTTCGATGTTCCATTACATATTAATAGTTTACTTTTTGTTTTATAACTAAATTTGATATCATAGTTTTAAATAATGTTTTAATAAATAGTTTAATTAATTAATTATCTAGATTTATCTGAAATATTATATATATATATATATATATATATATATAAAAGGCAAAACACGAGTTTAACAGAATTTATAATCTATAAAATAAGTTATAAATTTGCCAGTTTTCGGTTTATAAGCAGATTAAAACTATTAATATGAGTTAGGAGGAAGAGTAGATGTATGGTAGCTCCAACGGGTAGATATCGAGTGAAATAGGTAACTGCGTCGGCCGGAAATAGATTTCTAATATGTGGAGTAGCTATGAGTTATATATTTCTCTCTGGCCAACATTTCCAGTATACCTCCCACAACCCTACCAAGTAGCTCTCCGTCTTAAAACACAGAATGTGCTAACCTCACTTATTGAACTTTTAAAATTAAAGGCTACGCATTTTTGCATATTACTATATAGAAAAGTTAAATATAAAGTCCGCCCAGTAGGAACAGCTGTTCTCATTTTTGTAATTAGTTTTACTACAAGAACAGTTTCCTCACCGGATCTCCTTCAGCTATCCCCCTAAGCATCTTCATACCTTTCGTGTAAAGTACACTTAACTTCACGAACAAACAATGTTTCATGCCCTTAACGGTGTTTATTAAATAACACCTCTTTGTTATGCCGTGTTTTTATACTTTTTATTGCAAGAAATTAATATTGCATTGTTTTTATTCATATGGTGATATTTGTTTCAACAAATATAAAAAAAAAGTAATTATTCCTATGTTCACAAAAAGAAATTAGCAATCAATCTTTGATCTTTTCTTTGTTTTACTTTATTTGACCGAACTTGTATCGTATAATTTGATTTAAAGAGAAAAGTCCGTGAAATCTGAGCAGAATATTAGAGTTTACACTTAGATTCTTTTGTCTCGTACATCAACAGAAGTGCTGCAGTTGGCCCAAGGCTTTTCCAGTAAGTCAGAACCGCTAATATCTTCATCCGCACAATGTAGGTTCGATTTATAACGCAAATAATCTGGCCAACCATAACCACTAGAGAGAAAGTGACACTATAAAAATAGAAACCCTATGTGAAAATTGACACTCCATGACTAAGTTAAATAGTTACTGATCGAATGGCGTTATTTGAAACATTATAATGAAGTCAAAGATCTTTGTGATTCGCTAGTTTCAAGAGCTCGCCTAAACTATTAAGCCTACTACTTCTCTTTGTCAAAGCCATTATAACTCTAAAAACATTTTCGCATAACAAAAGCATTGTACTCTGTAAAGTCTAACAATACCAGCAAAAACTAATTCCATTGGCAGTGCGTTCTCATACGCATATTACGTGAATGTTGTGCCAACGATCGCCGAGGGAATTAACGCAAACGTACAGTCAAAATTTTCATTAAAACCTGTTTTGCTTCAAACAGACTGTACAACAATAGGCGACCCAGAAAAGGGTGTTTGGTTTAAGACAATAAACGTGGAATCTATAGATTATTGTCTGATAAACAATGGGTAGAGCTGAAACTTTTGTAGAGGTAGTTACATTGTCCCTCTTTAATATATTTTCTCGATAGGATGTTTGAACAGTGTTCCTGGATTAACGTTTGTTGATGCCAATATTAGAAAGCTACTAATATAAATGTAGATAAATAAATGTGTATATTTGTACATTGGACGCGTTCCTACAGTCGTAGGCCACGAAGATATCCCTCTGTTATAATCCCTTCAGGCTTATGCTAATGATGTCAAACTCATATCAAACTGCACTAGTGTAATAGAAAAATTCAATTGTGTCTTTTTAAAGAAATAGTCTTCTGATTGATTCACCACACAATCAGAGCTTTTTATGTTCTAAATCATACATTAATTCGAAATATGTGTGTGAATGTTTAGTTCTCCCCATTAACTTTCACAGGGCGGAAGTCTTCGAGGTCATATGTTCTACCGTTACATCCCCTTGTAAGTCGAAAGGCAGTAAAATGCAGATTATATTAGGTTGAACTAAGGGTAGGATATAACGACCCTCTGTTAGTGGAAATAATAAAGAAATTGGACATCGCATAGGCAGGCTTGCTTCTATGGAGTAGGCCTGCCCCCAGCCGCACTAAAATAAGTATATACTCCGGCCTACTTTTACTCTATTGCATTCTCTAGGCTACAGGTTTTAACAGTTCACTTATTTCCTGATTTCTAAACCTGTTTTGAAGAAACTCTTAAAACCATCCTCTTTTCAATGTAATGTACACGGATTTTACTTTGAGACACCGTTATCCACATCTCTCTTCTATGTAATGTTTCTTCCTACAAGTGTAATTGTCTTATATAATTTCTACATTGTGTTTCCTGGCCTTGTTAAGTAATTGAATTGTACAATACAAAACTCCCAGCCTTATTCCCACTATATACTTCCTGCATATAGAATGATGCATAACATTTTAAAATCGGTTCTTTTGCTCTATAGTCCTCACATTAACATTTAGAGTCCAAGATCCTGAGCTTCCGTGTATTTTATTTTAATAAAATAAAAATCAATAATCTTTCTGTGAAGGATAAACACAACGCCTTCTGCTGTGTTTTTTACTGCCTGACTATTTACAGCATTATCTGATTGTGGTTGATGTTAGAATTAATTTGATTCAAGTTTATCACACAATGATTCTACATATTTTTATTGCTGTCCACTTAATTAGTTCCACTTTATGTTCTGTTTTCCCATTCTGTAGGATCTCCTCTTTAAGTATTCTCTTTGCTTTTCAACAAAGCTGTACAGTAGTAGTTTATGCCATACATGGGCCTATTCCTATTTCTCTCTTGACTTCCCACTTATTGTCTTCCCACAACTCCACTGCTCTCAAACATGTTTATATTTCATTGGTACTTGATCTTCTCTAACGGCCCTTCTTGTTTTCTCAATATGACTGATTTCAGTACAAAAGTTTTTCAGCTATCTCTCCTTTTGTTTTGTAAACTACTTTCCACATTCGTCTGGCTTTGTAATTCCATTTTCATCTCGGTTGCTCAGAGTCAGGTACTTTATTGCTCCATTTCTCGGTAAATTTGTCCCATTTTAGGATTGGGATAGTTTGTTTGTTGGTTTAATTTTTATTCCCTATATAATTGTATTTCTGCTTTTGTTTATGGAGGTTTTCTTTGACCTATACTATTCTTAATTATATTTGTCTTCAAATGTTTACATTTTATAAACCTACTAAATATTAAGCTTTCTGACAAAAACCGTTCGATATTTTCTACGTTTTTTACGTCGCTTCGTATCCTAACATATTTCATTTTGTTTCTCTTAAATCCTGATTAGTTTCGCCGATTATATTAAAATCAGGCTTTAAAAGTGTTTTTTTTTTCAATTTCTTCTATTAGCTCACAATCTCCTGACATATATCTTGTACCAGTTTTCAGTTGTTAATAGAATACGGTTTCATTCATCAAACCCAGTTCAAATACATTCCTTTTAACCTTTAGTGGATGACAACTGATGTGAATACAGTTTTTTTTGCAAATATTCATTCAATAACTAAATTAAACAAATTTGGGGTTTAGATAGGATTGAAACTGAGTATCCTGGTGTTCGAAGACTAACACTTTGGCACTGAGCTAACATTTCATAGCTAGAGATGTATTTCTAAAAGATATATATAATATCAAGAGCACAGTGGTACATTATATTACAGTGAAAATATTAGAAAGAACCCCAATATCACAAAAATAATCAAAAATAACAAATAAAACAAGTTACTTAAGATTAAACCCTTATGTACATTTCGATGACCATGTCATCATCATCATCAGAGGGTCTTATTACAAATACAATCTAGCACACAAGAAGTTACAAACTAGAATGTAATTCAAGTGATTCTAGTTTGTAACTTCTTGTGTGCTAGATCGTATTTTGTAATACGACCCTCTGATGATGACATGGTCATCGGAAGGTACATAAGGGTTTAATCTGAAGTAACTTGTTTTATTTGTTATTTTTGATTATTTTTGTGGTATTGGGGTTCTTTCCAATATTTTCATTGTAATATATATATATATATATATATATATATATATATATATATATATATATATATATATATATATATAATTTTTTTGGCCCCTATCTGGTTCTCATCGCAACCTAAATTGCACAACTTTAAATTAAGGCCATGGTTACCATAGAATATCATAAATAATGTTCTAGGATTAAAATTTAATGAAAAGAATAGAATAAACAAACAAACTGGATTAACGTTATCGAACCTTGCTTCACAAACGGTCAAGGCGACGGGATAGCAAAATGAAACTACAACTCAATACAAAACACTAGAAAAAGCTTATAAATAGTAACAAATAAGAATAATAGTCCAACGCCATACATAGAAAGGAATACGGAAAATTGCAAGGAAAATGCTTTCTATTTTGCCACTTACTATTGTTATTCTGACATATGTTTATACATATTCATATTAGTTGTAATTATAAATTAAAAATATTAAAATTTTTCTTTGTTGATTTAAGTAGGAATTAACTTTAAAAAAAATACATTACTTGTTTAATGTTTCATTTAACTCCTGAGTTAAAACAATAAGATATAGCGTAACAGATAAAAATTAGCTGTTAATTTTGAAATTCTTATAAGGTTTACTGTAGGTATACATATCTCTTCTTTTCGATCATGCTTCAAAAGCAAATACTGGCTTCATTATTTCGTCTCGTTGTATCAAAAATCCACACCGCTAATAATTCCGAACGCTTCTGCGCTCCAGGCTATTCCATGCATGAGTTGTTTTCGATTCTGTCCAAATATTTGATTCTATATTACCAGGAAGAATATTTTACGTTTATAGTTCACAAAGCAAAAAGGCTATAGTTGAAACATTAGGGTAAACGAAATAATGCTTTTATAAAAATAACATTTAAAAATGTATTTTATTATAGTACTTTAATCGTGTAATAGTAATAATTATTTGTGAAAGAATATATAATGCTTGTTTTTATAAATTACTAGGCCGAAAGAAAGAAATACTACACTTGAAAATTGAGTTGATTATAAAAACATGTATGTAATAGAAACCTATATTAGATTTTGAAACATTTCTTGCACACAAATTTTACTAAACCAACCTTATTGAAACCAGTTCTTAAAAAGTGCCAGTAGTGTCTGATGAAGTTATCATTTTGAAAATTGGAATAAAATATAAACTTATTCTCGCTATATAGAGTTAACTGCAATACGATTTATTGAAATATGTATTAATACATTTAAGTTATTAACTTTTAAACATTATAAATAATAACATTTTATTTGAATAGTGTACAATAAATGATGTAACATAACCTAAGCGTGAAAACAGCTGTTTTACTTTATAACCTGTTACATACTACAACATGACCTATAACATAATATCAGCTGTTGTATTAAACCTTATGTTATCACTTAATAGAAGCTGAAGTAGTTGTATACAGTTCGTATATAAAACTATATACATGTGTTGGACCTTGAAGCCAACTGGAATATTTTCCCGTACTGTTTATGTGTTCAGGATTGACAAAAGAATTATTCACTTTAATATTTTCTAAATGTAAGAAAATTGTTTTAGATTCGTAATTTATTAATTATTTTTTAATTTGCTCTAATAATTTCTAAAAATTAACATAATCGTAAATTGCCCACATTATTGATATTGAAAGGAAAAAATTAACTTCCTGAATTACGTTTAATGAAACCCGATGTGGAGAGTAGGTGACAGGTATTTTCTTGCAGTGTTCTGATGTCACCACTAATCTCTTTAAACGTCCTGTCGAAGAAGAAAAATTCCATCAAGTAAGGACTGATTATGAATCTGAAAGGGACATTGATGCACTATGTGCGTGGCTGTTTTTAATCTTTACCTTAAAAATATCGTCTGATGATGCAATTTTAAGTGTATTGATATAGCCTTCTAATATAAACATGTCACCACAACCAAACGCAAGGTATATGCTAAGAAATGGTGTAAATAAGTTAAAAAACATAGAAGAGACGTCATGAGATAAACTGAAAATATTTATCCAATTGTTTTTTACCTTATCAGTTTGCAAAATATTTTTTTATTTACTAAATTCAGATTTCTCCCCTAAAGGATTCCCCAGAGTACATTTTGAAAGGATGAAGGGCGGAACTACACTAAAAAAATAAATAACTCGCCTGAATATGAAGCGAAATATTTAGCGGAAGGAGAAAACAAACTGTGTTGGCAATTTATCAAGTATGTGTAGCAGAGTAAGAGCGATTTCGAATCTGGAAGGCAGGCGCGATGAGGGTCTTACTTTTGTTTCGTAAACAGGGGTACTTTCCCCAACTTTCCTAGTATTTATATCACGGATACCAACTTACACTTATATTGTAACAACTATTTGTTCCCTCAAGTCTCAGGATGTTATTAATATTTTGGCTTACATTAAGTAATATATACTTTCATATAAAAGGTAATTTTATGTTTTAGGTTATGTTGAACAGCTGTTTTAACGCATAGATTATGTGGGGTCGTTTAATATATATTATTAAGTTGAAACGTTGTTATTATATACTTTTATCAGTTAATAAATATATAATTTATTTAAGTATCAAAAATCTTACCACAAATTGAATGTAATAATAATGAGTTATGTCCTTTGAAATTATTCCTTCGAAATAGATTAAACGATTATTGCAATTTTAAAATACAAACTTTCTTTGGCGCAACTGACACCTTTTTAAGAAACAATTTCAAATAGAATCTCTATTAATTCAGGTGACTTATTAAGAACTAAACCCATTATTAAGAAGTAAACACTTCTGTATATCAGTCACACTGATTAATTCTTTTTTACTCGGGACATTGTGTTGTCAATGACATTTAACGAAACTTTTATGTTTACAACAATTTTACAACCTACTAACTTTTTCCAAAATAATTAAGCGAAATTAAACACTGATGTCAGTTGTCTGGTGTCTAATTTTAGAGACCTCGTTTTAAACGCTACTAAGCTACCATTACGCCCATGTTGTCAATAACACAAAGAAACTATCAAGGACGTTTTTCTATCAGTTTTGTGTGTGTTTTTTTTTTAATTGCATGAAATAATACGCTCTATACCAAAGTACTTTCTTGGAAACCTCTTGTGAGATAATAACTATTGTTATATTACTTGTTCTTACTGCAAGTGAAGTAATGGAAATAATTAGATGATGTCCGTTCTTTCATTCCACTGAATTCAACTTCTGTGTAGTATAAATCCTGATTATTTATTCTTTGAAATACCCTCTCTTATATAGATGAACAAAATCAATAGATGCCATGACTCAAAACATAATGAACAAAATAACCATACAAAGGCAATGATGAGAATAGGAATTGCACTGTTAGAGAGTTCATACATAATCATAATCTGGCAGAATGAAAGACTCTGAAATTTGCTCCAAAACAAGTAACTAAATAAACATACACAATGGGGAAAAATAATTGAGACCAATCAGCACCCTTGTTGTGGCAGGAAGACTAATCTATGTTTGCATTACAATAGAATGGAAGGAGACGCAATGGGTACGAGAGGGGTATATGGATCTGGGAGGCAACGATACCCTAAGGCGGGTTGGGGGGGGGTAAGTTTATTGAGACTTTCCTGGGTTTGATTATTAAACTATAATCTTTAATCAGACTGCGGAAGGAAATCTTTTTTACAAACCAAAATTTATTTGAGACCTATTTGACTTATATATACTTAAGAATTATGTTTGGACTAAAAATTACTTGTAAGATAAAAGGTATTTCTTTATAAAAACTATTTATAAGTATTTTATAAAAGCACACAAAACTTACTGCATACCCTTGAATAAAAATTTTTATAGGTATACATTTCAATTGAATTTGCCTCCCCCGCTGTAAATTATGAACAATTATAAATATTTTATAATATTTTATCATTTCCTATCGACAATGGCTTAAACTCTTGCAATTGTTTGTGATGTAATCAAATATTTACAGAGTAAACTTTGACGCTCTACTAATTTGTGTTATTTCATTAAAAGTGGATTAAATATTTTTTAACACAATAATAGTAACCTCATTTTAAAGTTCAATCAGCACATAGTGGATGGCACACTCTATTGACATTTCAAAATACAAATATATCATCACACGCATATATTTAATACCACGCTTGACTCCCAGCTTGACCTCACCTAACATTATTAATTTTTTTAAATTTTTTTAAAAAAAGTTAAAAGAAATATATTTGTTTTTAAATTAAACATGAAAAGGCATTTACAAGATCTCTGTTGTGGGTTTTTATGACGGTAACACGACCATTCAAACTTATCCTCTACAGCATTGTTTACATGCACTGTTAATTTATATATATATATATATTTTGGAAATAGCTACAGGAATTTATAGATGAATATGGTTTGGCACGGATAAAATATGAACATTTGTGAGAGAAAATTAACTCCAAAACTGTTCAAGAGGAAAATTACTAATAGATCAGTGGCTCAAGGGATTAGGTGGTAGCCCCTTTCAGAAGGATTTCAAACTTTCAGTTAATCATTAATCGTCTAAAAAAATGTTTAATCGGCCACTTTTTGTAACAAATTTTATAATAATTTCATATCTCAAATGGAAATTCAAATAGAAAACTGAGATGTTTACAAACTAAACTGTCAGTAAGCTAAGAGCTGTTAGGAAATGTACGTGTACAATTTCCTTATAAGATTTTAAACTGTATGACCTCGTTTGACAATGGCCACATATTTAAGAAACAAAATATCCAAATAGTGCCTTACTGGATACGTGGATTAGGTATCCATGGGGGATATTAGTTTAACTTATAAGAGTATTACTATAAGAAAGGATGAAGCTCTTAACGAACTTTCAAACAAGTCTCGTAAACTTTGTGGAATTGTAGTTTATTAAAATGAAAACTTTAAGTTTGCTTTCAAGACCTTGTTATTTCTTGCAACAGTTTAACCTGATTCCCTAAATAAAAACTATCCTATTCGCCACCCTAAATTGATGTTTAGTGAGCATTTTTTTAATACTGGAATTTATTTAAAAAGGAAGAAATACGTTCATCTTTAAAACTTGTCTAATTTTAAGCATTACTGTGACAAATGGTGTTATTTAATTTTAAAACATTTGCCTCGTGGTACTAACTAGCTACAAGCTCCCCTCGGAATGGCAATACCTCCATTCCCTAGGGGGTTTCTTTGCTCTATTGGATTTCTGGTACTGTTCAGTAAGAAACTGATAGATAATTCACATGAAAAAAATTCCCAAAAGAGAAGAAAAAATGTTTAGAAACATTTAGTTTGCTCCTTGATCAATGACAGTTTTGATAACCTTGAAAAAACTAAGTACAATAAAATAACTTTTTATCCAACAAATTACATATATGGAAGAATATAATCAGCGAACGTCAAAGTAAAGTTAACTTGGATTTTATTTATGGAATATTTAAAATTAAAAAAGTATTTTCTCAAGGCCGGTTAGAACTCCATTCCGAATGTCTTCCCATCCGCTCCTTCATTTCCTAACGGCTTTGTGTCAAACAAGATTAAGAAGGTTGTAAAAACTTTCAGGACGAAGTGGCAAAGCCGGATTAACCTCGTCCGTTTCCAAAGTATATATCATTTTAAATTAACTATAATTGATTCTAAAATCACACAATTGTGATATGCTTAGGCCTAAAGGCCCATATAACCCATGTGACGTAGATTTGTAAAATGATCTTTTAAATGGAGCTCGGTAGTAGTAAAGTGACGAGAGAGAGAGAGAGAAGTGATTAAATTCCAAACAATATCTCAAGCGGTAGAAAACTATTAAACGGAAATACAGTAGATTTTATTTAACATGGGCGAAATAAATCTTTAAAAAACTAATTTTAAAAAAAATAACAAAAAAAAGACAACAGAATTTATTACAATTCTTACATGAGCATGGTACATTCTCACATGAGAATGACTACTTGAGCTTTATCAAGTGTACTTTTATCAATGAAGGGGATTAAGTCAACATCAATTTCACAAAATAAGATGTAATAGAACCATCTTACTTTATGACAATAATTTAAAATATTTAGGGATTAGCCTAGATGATAAGCTGTCAAGGGAGCACCACATCGAAAAAAAAGAAGGGAGAACTGAATATCAAATATTGTAAGTACTATTATACTGTCATTCAACAATATGTTAACAATCTGTAAACAGATTCTAAAACTCGTCTGACTATATGGTAGCCAACTATGGGAATGTGAAAGAGAATGGAATTTAGGAATTCTTCAGACGATCCTTTATAAGGTACTAAGTAATATGAATAAGGCTCGCTGTTTAAAAAATATTCACTGAGATTAAAATATTTCAAAGTTATTAAAGTATATAAAGAAAATGAACAAAAAACTCGAAGAGAGATGCCCTTCACCATTAGAACTCAGAGGTTTTCCAACTGTTCTATAAATATATGTGTATGTAGTAAGTATGCAAGAACAAATAATAGTTTGTCTAAAAAATTAACAAAAAATTTCTACTTTGGTTTTTATAACCTAAATAAAACATTGGGTAAAGATATTTAAAATGTGAGTTAAAATTGCAATGGTTTGTATAATTATAAAACGTCGCAGAAGTCTTTCGGTAGCGACAACCAAGTAAAATTTTCACAAAGCCTTTCATCTTTCATTATTTAAAAAATGTTTTCGCTTAAGGAAATCTCTGAAAATAATTAAGTTTTACCGGAAAGTGTTGACGGCGAACTCAATTTGTAAGGGCTTTTAGTTAATTATGCTATTCACAATTTAATGAACTGCGCAAAGATGAGCGGGCCTTCCCGGCTTAATTGTTTGGCTTTGTTGAGATGACAAGCTATCATTATTTCCTTATTTTCAGTTTGGAGAAAAGTCGACATTAAATGTTGACTTTGCGAATGGAAGGTTGAACTGTTTTAAGTGAATTTGTGTGATTTTGTTTACTTTAAACATTGTCAAGAAAGTTATTCTGGAATATTTCCAACAAAAGACAGAGATTAAACTACGAATATGTTGAATTCTAATCTTTTTTTACTGGCGATATTAGGATTTATTTAAACTATGAATAAAACTTGTCTGATCATAACAATTGTAATGAATTCAATTGCGTGTAGGCTAAAATAGTCAGATTTTTAAAATAAAATTATAATTCCCTAAGAGAAAAAATCGGAAACGGGGAAATAGAAGCAGTTTAATTTATTTACATTTTTACATATGGATATTGTTGCTTAATCTAGGGGATTGATTCGGAAAACCTTCAGCCACAATTGTATGGCCGCTACCCCGGGACATTTACAAAAACCATCTAAGGACCTTCTCGTGATAGTAACCTTAAGGGCATTAGCACGAAAAAAAATTAAACGTTAACATTTTTACGTCCCTTATTATCTCCTATACATCCCTTTTATTATCCCCCCTTTTCTTTACCTGTAACCTGACTTTTCTATATACGGTAACACCTGCAAATTATATTTGAAACTTTTTATGATAAGCGTTTTATTTTAGTAAGTCTAAGTTTTTTCCCGTCGATCTATTACTAAATCTTAACCTTCTTAATTGAGTGTTGGATTCAAATGTTCTTATTACAAATCCGTAACTATTCCATTTAACCCTGAGACGTTTCTGTGACCCCTAAATCTACGACGACGTAGATTGAAGAAAATGTCTACTTCAAGCAAACGACCAGCCTCGCGTGATGTTATAATCTTCCCCTATCCTCAGTTGTAGGAAATGTCTGTCATATACTTAGTCCTACCTAATCTATATCCATACTTTTTTTATGTAGGAATGTATCAAGTACATTCCTTTTTCATGAGAGTATACCTATTTTATTATCCGAATAGAGGTCTGTACATAAAAGAATTGTAGATTGAACAACATCGTGATCTTATCAAGAGTCAGTTGAAAAATATACTATCGAACCCGTAATGAAGATCCCCGGCTAAATAGGGACAGGACTTCTGACCTCCGGTGAAATATTGATGACAGCAAGAGTTTCCTAGTTTGTCTTCCTAGTTTGATATTTGTTTTGCGTAAGAAATTGCAATACATTATATAAACAATATGAAAACGTATTGAATAGATAAAATTGGTAATAAATAGTTTTTATAAACAACTTGCTGTTTAGACATTTTACATGTATTTATGTTTAATAATTGTTACCACAATGGGAACAATATAAACACAGGCAATGTTCTTATAAATTTTATTAGGAAGATGTTGCTTCGTTATTTCGTGTAACACTGTCCTAGTAATATCTGTAATTTCCGACTACTTTTTGAAAGAAGATGATCCGGGATATTTATTCTTGAGTGTACCAGGGTCAGAAATGAATAGTTCAGTAGAGAGTAGCTAATGCCTATCTTAACAATAATTTATTACCCGCCAAAACCAAGATAGACTACGGGTCCTGTAAGCAATTTCCAGGTGGGTTTTAAGCCAAGAACCTTCATTCCTTATCCTAATACAGGGTAACTACACGACCCTGTGTACCTGATGCATTGTTCCCAATTGAACCATTCCCACTTAGCTCAACACGCTTCGTAATACAAAAACAAATGATAATGTTGAACACTTCAGTGATTTTATTTTTAACATTTACTCTACTTATAAGTTCGAAAAGTTGTAATTTTAATAAGTTTAAACTTGATAACAGGCCTATATGCTTTTCCTTTACTTCTTTTATCTTACTCCTTATTTAAATAGTAATATTTAAGGGTATATTGCATTTTAATAAAGCTGGAATAGCGTATAAAGAGTAGGCATGTCAGACACACTGTAGTAGTACAGGCACTGTCGTCACGAAAGTATTCAGTTAATACTATCTACATTTTTCATTTCTATAAAGACTTTTAAACCTTAATATATATATATATATATATATATATGTGTGTGTGTGTGTGTGTGTGTGTGTGTGTGTGTGTGTGTGTGTGTGTGTGTGTGTGTGTGTGTGTGTGTGTGTGTGTGTGTGTGTGTGTGTGTGTGTGTGTGTGTGTGTGTGTGTGTGTGTGTGTGTGTGTGTGTGTGTGTGTGTGTGTATGTGTGTGTGTGTGTGTGTGTGTGTGTGTGTGTGTGTGTTGACGCGGCCGAACCCTCTTTTCGCCGGGGCGTTGCCCCCTACTACGTTCCCCTCCGTTGAGACGTAACCACATTCATGCGTTTTTCACGTTAGTTGTTTATGATGATGATAGCCTCTGTAGAAATATGATGATCGCTGGAAATATGATCCTACCCGACTTACTAAATCCTTCTACCTGTGATATGTCGAGAGTGATCTGCCAGTGGATAAATCCCTAGACTTTATTTAAAAACCAACCAAAATGTCCAATCAAAATTATATGATAATATATTTAGTAGTTTTTGCTTACTTGTAAAATTAATTTAATAATTTTCTATTGCAGGAATACTACTTTTAAAAAATCTTTATTCTAGATTGATTTGAATTCTCGACTTCTGCTCGTTTTGATGGTTGGATATTTTTCAGAATTTTTTTTAGTTGATTGCCACAGGATGGTTATAATAACTTTAAACATTAATTTTTCCATCTTAATTTAATTAAATTGAAATTAAAATATAAAAATAAAATCTTCTCTTCGTAATATGTTATAAAATTTATCTTAGTTTTACAAAACGTTTACTATGTTTCTTAATTTTGAGAAGTTATTAATTAGTTAGAATGAAATCTAATGTTTTTAGAGCTAAATACAACATGATAATAATTTATACAAATTAATTTTTTGTCCATAAATATATTTCTAGACGTTTTAGACTACAATACTTCCTAAGGGATTTATTTTAATTTATATTTGTGAACCCAAACATAAATCTCAAGGATTACTCTTTTGTAATCTTATTTTTACAAAAACCAAATTTATATTAACTTACCAGTATATGGATCCTGGTTGCTTAATATATTTTATATGGATACAAAATAAGTTATATGAACTTAAGTAACTGGTTAATAATTATTGAATTTCCTTATGTATTTTTCATTCTATTTATCTCTAGTAATTTTGCTGAATTTAATTAATTTATGTTACAAATGACTTGAAACATTTCCTGCTTTACCGGTTTGCAATTAATCTTGAAAATTAGAACTTATTTTTAATCTTGAATTATTTTTATTTGAATACCACCACTTATATTTCTGTTTTATGGCTTCAAAAGAAAGTCATGTGCTTATTAATTTTTTAATTATTAATAATAAATTGGTTATCCAAATTTTACTTTAGCAAATCTGAATTTTAAAATTTTGAAAACTTTTTTGAATGGTTGTATAGTTATTGAGGCTCTGACCTACCCCAAAAAGTATCACTGTGGGACTCGTCTTCTCCCATGGTACTGGATCGAAACTTCTCCGGTATTACTTGAGGATGAAATCTCGTTGCGTTCGCTGCTTATCGGTTTTAGAGCTGCCTTTAAAACTTTTTTTAAATTATTAAATTATAAGATTTTCAATTTCTAATCATGAACGAAATGGACAGACATTCTCCATTTCCATCTTTGGATAGATTTGGGTTTTAGCCACAGACCAGCATCTTAGACTTCCCGTGATAGATCTCCATCCAAATATGCTTTTGCCCACCACGAGAGCACACCTCTTTACCGTGTCCTTGATCCGGCATTCCCACTCCTTTTGACTAGCTCTAATATTTTTTAACTAAAAATTATTAAAAACTTGAACGATGATTTTAAGCCATTCCGCCACCTTGTTATTCTTTATCGGCGCTGTAAAAGTCCCACAATTGACACTTTTATAATTTTGAGGTGATCTAGTAACCAATTATTAATTGCAATTGTATTTTTTTAACTTGTTAGTATAAAATATTATTTTATTGTTTACAATGTTCTGCAACTATTTATTTTATATTTTCTGCTTACTTAGAATCTGGTGGTTTTTTCATTATATAGTTTTGATTTTTATTCAATTTTCTTTAAATAACAAAAATTATTTTATTTTTATTTTTAAAAAAATAATAAAACTATTCCCTTGCTCTAAAAACGTTTTCTTATCAAATTAAGACCGTCGATTTGCCAAACTGCTAACGTTGCTCGCACAAGTTGATTAGCTGCCTCGAAAACTCGTCTTCTATTACACAGATCTCTCTCTCTCTCTCTCTCTCTCTCTCTCTCTCTCTCTCTCTCTCTCTCTCTCTCTCTCTCTCTGTATGTGTGTGTGTGTGTGTGTGTGTGTGTGTGTGTTAGAACATTAGTTTTTTTTTGTGAATTATAAGAAGCAATAATAATATTTCATTAATTTATTCTCTAATAAAAAAATTTAATCACGATTAATTCGTGTTTTTAAACATTTGCTGAGATAAGCAAAGAAACTGAATCCGATATCTTCCTCAGGTGTTTATTATAATTTATAACTTTCAACAAACCTATATTATTTATAAATCCACTGTTTGAAACAATAATACATATTTTACAAAATAATTAATTTTACACTAATTGAAACGACATGATCCACTTTATTTGTCAATAAGTTCATATAAGTAATTATAATGGTAACATTGATGTTTTTACATTTAATTATTCAATGTTAATTTAGTTTTTACATTCCCTTAACTAATGCAAAGTCAGTGACTTCATAAATTGAATATTGTTATTTTGAATAGTGGATTTATGTATAACAGAGTTGTGTTAAAAGCTAATTAAAAACACATTTTTGAAGAGGATTCTGGTCTGTGGTCGAAACGTCGAGAAACTAGTTTTAAATTATTAACTTAAGATGTTTGAAATTTCTCTTTTCTATAGAAATCGAAATCGACCAAATATTCGACTATATACATTACACAATAAATCGTAAAAAATAATTTATAATGTGAAAAATCGATTACTACCTGTTAGAACAGTCGCCGAACACGGTAATAAATATTTAGCAAACACTGAAAACAAATTACCTAATAAAAAGAATTGCAAGTCTCTGTAACTATGCCTAGCCTCAGGAATATTTCTCTTTTTTCGTGCTCACGCGTTCCTAAAAGCGTGGAATAAAATAATTTAGACGAATCGGATGCCGCACAACATAGAACTAGCCCCAAGCGTAGGGGTTGTTTGGATTTATTAGGGGTTGTGGATTTTCGATACAACGAAACGGAATAATGAAAAACATTGCTTGCAGCTAAAAGATAATCAAGAACAGAAATACAGAGGGCATTTAAGGATCGTATTGTGTAAGAGGGAGAGCGCATGCGTGTGCGTGTCTTAATAGAGTGAAAACCATAAATCGAAAAAGAACTGAAGTTATTCCAAAAAACTTACGTTATTTCCAAGTCAAAGTGTTTAGCACCTTCTGACATAGCTTTATACATAAGCGTAAACCCTTATACACAGTACACTCAGGTCACATAAAAGTGAACTTTACAACTTAATTAAGCCGGACCCTTATCTCCCGTTTGCATTTATTCTATTTTATGTAATTGCATTACCCCGCGGGAAGGCAGTGAGCTTCCACGTTATAACATATATTACGTAATGAATATAACGAAGCATACTCAGGGGTATTCCCGTTGCTTCGTTGTATGAACAGAATTTGTGATGGTTCACACCCATTAGAGTTTTGTTCATCCTCAGTAGCTCATTCATATTAGGCTAACTATGTATTTATATATTACGCATATACTAAGTAATAAAAAAATTATGCAATGTTTCTGATGTGTCTGGTTCCTGTTCTGTAGATGAGGAGAAGAATTATGCGTTACTAATGAGATAAGCTCACGAAAAATGCAATCTAAAAGCAAGCGCGGACGTAATAAAGAATCAATATTTTTAACGAACACTTGGGGCGTTTATTTTGAGAAACCACCTTAGATGTATTAACAAGGAGTAGCTTTTTTTCAAACTACATTTTCAATTATGAAATAAGCATCAGAGCTATCATGAGAGAGCTATTATTTATAATAATATTAACTATAATTGATATAATTAAATAGATAGATAAGGTAGCGAGAAGAATCTTGCCAAGACAGCTGAGAAGTGACTATTTACTATCTTATAACAATAGAATCGATAATCGTATATGTTGTTTCTGAAAATTATGTTATGAAAGATTTATTCAGTATATTTGACCAAAATACATCTTTTTCTTCATTATTGTACGACGTTCTTATGTTTCATCTGATGTCTCAACCGATCATTCCAGTTCTCGATAAAATATTAAAGAATCAACGTTACTGGTGTCGTAAACCGGTGCAAACAATTTATAACAAACGTTATAGTGTGAGAAACGTTTGATCACTTGGTTAAAGGAAGGCTATATAAAAAGTGTTCCAATAAAACGACGCGATATTGCGAAGAACCGCATCGCTAAACGTCGGCTTTACGGTTTCCCCGCGGCTGTTAATTCTTGTCGAATATCGCATCTGAGTTGTTTCCACCACCAACGAAAAATAATTCAGGTGGAAAGGAGTTACACTTCCCAAGATGTAATCTTTGGTTAAAATATAAAAACATAATTAAGGAAATCATCAGGTAACCAGACATTATCGATTTTGCAAAACATTTATGGATAATAGTAAAGAAAAAAATTCAAATAATACCAAAACTTTACGTCACAAATTAACAATATTGGAAAAGTCAACTATATGTGTACAGACATGTAAATTTTAAAAATCAAGTATATATAGAGCAATACATATTGAAATAGCTAAAACGCATTCGGTCAGGATAGATTTGGTCTTAAACTTTAATACAATTTAACAAACAGTTAAAGCATTAAATGAAATATGGCCTCTTTGAACGACAAAGCAAAAACTTAAAAGTGCATAACACTTCCACTTCGCAAAACGATTCCTAGTGCTAGCTACACTAGTGCTATCACACTATTTTTTATTATTACTAAATTTATCTTAAACGCACACAGTGCTTTGTATTTACATTATAATATAGACTAACGTCTTGATTTATTTTATAAAAACAATGTTAATATAGTGTTGTGATGTAAGATTATTTTTGTCTTTCATCAACCATTTTTACTTTATATTTGCCAGCAACAAGTTTTATTTTTTACTGTCCAAGTTCTTGGGAAGTTTTTATGTAGAAATTCTGGGTAAAATCCTTTTTTGTAAAATTTATAACTCCTAGTTGGTTAATAACTAACAAAATAATAAATAAAAATACGTTTAAAAATCGGCAATCGTGTACCTATACATAAGAAATTAAAACGAGGTTTTCTTTTTTTTAATAATGTTAAGAAAACAATTTAAGTTATTATTGCTTAAAAATGAATTATAGAGATTTACAAAAATGGGTTATAAGTGGAAAATTAAAGAGATAATTCACTCTTTTTTTTTTAATGAATACAGGTCTAGACAAGGAAAGGTTTCGATTCATATGATATTGAGAATATTGAAGAGACATGATTCGCTTAGGCTGTGAAGTACATCTGCCATCAATAGGACAGTTTCTTAAAAATTTAGACACAAGCTTTTCAATCCTTAATTTTAAAGATTATTGAATAGTTTTAAAACTATTCCTATGTTATTTTATAATAATGGCAAGGGTAACATTGTAATGATATGATGGAAGTGTAGATCGAAGTTACGGCGTTACTTAGCAAAAGAAGTATTGAAAACTGTTAAGGGCAAAGTTCCCTTTGCCACATAACTTACACTATAAATTGTACTGTAATGTTTTATCACATCAGCGTTTGGTCTCGCTTGTAGCTCTTTTATTTTATAGGAATTGTTTCCCAACGTAAAGTGTATGTGATAAAATGTTGTCACACAAGTTTATTGTAATAGATTTCGACCAGATTTTCATCGTCAAACTGGTGAAAATGTATTAAAGTTTTTAGTAGTAAAATGTAGTTAAGGGAGTCGACAGAAGTTCAGTTTTTTCAGTGGTGGTGTAAAAGGGTGTACGGAGGCGAGAATCTGCAAAGATAGAATTTGAAAATTTGCTATAAAAAAAATCAACCTATGCTCACCAACAGTTTATGATTCTTCAACTATGTTGCTATGTTTGTAAATAATTAGCATAAGTTATAGTCGTAAATATATGTTTTTCCCCTAATATCACACACATGAATGTCCATACTACAAATTGTAAAAAAGGCAACAAAAACGGCAGCCCTTACTGTGCTGTTCTGAATAAACATAATCCCCCAGAATATCAACACGTTCATCTTCCATATGTGTAACCCACTTCAACCAATATAACAATCTGTAATCAGGCAAAAACCCCCACTCTTACTTCCAAGTATATGCCAGAGGGCAGTTTTGTGATAGACGCAGCCTACAAACCCCTTTGCTTTTTCTGGCTGACTAACTGCTTTCACAATCGTGTCGTCTCAGAATACCGGACATGGAACAGCCAAAAATCAGTCTCAAATAATCCACAAGAAAAATGAACCCCTATAATGAGTTTCAAAATATCCGAAAGGTCTATTTTACGGTCTAAAATATCCGCAAAGGTCCGTAAACGTATATCTGAAACATTTCGGAGAAATGACCTAATCTACAAGTATGGTTTGTTATGGATTAGAATCGCCGAACACTGAAATAACCCCTCAGTAAATGATAATTACAAAATTAGTTGAAATAAGCAACTTAATCGCTTCGAATTTCCCCTACAAACTTGCGTAGTTACAGTTAACCTATTGAAAACGGTCAAACATTTACTGATAAAAGAGGTTGCTGCTAACAAATATAATTTGTTACCCCCAACCAAGGAAAATAGTTATTTATAACCAACTGATTTAGTTATATGTAACAAAATACTGATTATACGTAAAAAACAGGGTGATTTACGAGCAAACACGTTGGCTACTCTTACCGGTTACGTGTTACTTCTATCATGCTGCCCCCTTATGTATGTATGTACGATACTGCCACCAGGGCTAACTCATCGAGTTACCATTTACAAGAAGGCCAACAATCCCGACTAGTGCTAATAATGAGCCTTTTCGCATTTCTTAAATTTCTCCAGTATAGTCCATGGCCAGAGTTCGCCGTGGATATTATGAGCCTCGGATATTTCGAGAAGGAATCTTCACAATTAAAAAACATGACCTTCTAAATGTAAGTTTTCCTGACTTTCACTTTCAAACCAGTTTTATTTTTAATGTTCACACATTTATTGCTTAATACCATTGTATATGTTGTTAAAAATTTAGAAATCTGTAGTTCTTCCATCGGTTTTTTGTTATAAAGACAATATACAATTAGTTCATAGAATAGGTCTACAACAAATTCCACTTTACGGAAAATTCTCGTACACATTTTTGGGTAAATTAAAAATGCTTCATATTATGAATATGAGAGTTTCAAGCGCAATATGTCCAAGTTTTATCTATACCTTTCATTTAGTTTTAGAGATCACGTATCTTTTCTCATTTTTTAAAAATTTGGTAACCCCTCAGCATCTCTTATATTTCTAGATATTACATTGAATTTTTCATTTTTCCGGAAGTAATACTCATTGTGAGTACGAGTGTGTTGCGTCTAAAATTTCCCAGCTGGTTCCACCCCCTTAACCCATTTTGGTTTGTCCCCTCTTCACTACAGTTTGAAAATAGAAGAAACATAGAATATTATCGGCAAAGAAGCGATTTCTCATCCTGGATATTATCTTGCTTTAAGAAGACGTGACTCCAAAACAAGTCGAAAACAAACCAAAGCAAACATTATTCTCCTGCTGCATTACAGCACATCAGCTTTAAGCTTAAACACAAACGTCAGAAATTACTTTTGTAATATGAATCCGTTTCATACGGCCAGAAAAACCATCGAAGAATATACAAGTCAGCAAAATGTATAAGATAAATACTGCATCTTTATTTATTAGACATTTCAACACATTTGTTTGTCCTCCCTGGTAGACACTACAAACAATTCATCTATTACAAGAATGCAACCAGTTCCGAACTGGGCTACTTTGATACCTTTCGAGACACAGACGCTTCTCTATACCTCTATATCCTAAAGGATAGTAATAATATCCGTTTCTATTTTTAGATTATAAGACGTATACAACTTCCTGTGACTTTGAAGAAGAGTGAACTTACACACCAGGCAGTAACTATTGTATAACGTTAAAACGACATATTCCTTTTAAAAGACTTGGTCTTTATTATTATTATTTATCACAGCTACATTAAGGTTTTGCTCTTTGGGACCAGTAATAAATGTAAAATTTCCCTCGCAAGTAATAAAAATTAAGCTAAATAACTTTTGTTCTCAAAAATACAGAATAACATTTCTTATTTTTTACGCCGTTCGTATAGATTTTACGACGTCATTTTACACCGTGTGATATCGTATAATGAAGAAGGGTAATTAACCCACCCCAGTGGAAATGAAACAAAACAAGCGTTAATAAAAGCGAGGCAATAACGATCTCGGGGTGATTAGGCACTTTGCAATAATTGACATAACCGTTCCGCGCGTAAAGCCTCGTTGCCCCGGCTGCTGTTGCACGGAAGATAATGTATGCCGGCGTTAAAATTTGTTTGACGTTAAACCGTGGCTTACCTTAAAGTAAGATTACCTGTTTACATAAATTAATAAACCGACTGTTTTGCAGAGAAATTAGCCCCGTATTTAAATCGAATTTATTTCAAGAGGCGAACTATTGTTTTATAAAATCGATAGTAAGTATTAGGAGAAATATTTTGTGTACATAGGTGCTCTTGTAATGCAACAACAATTACAAATAACGAGCAACAAATGACAAATAAAACAATAAAAACACAAAATATACCATTATAGAACATTACTATGAGTACCCTATTATGGGACTTATGATAATCAGAAAAATTCACTTAGGTATAATTAACACAAGGTTTCTTTTTAATTTCAGGTCCTTCATATTATGAATACGACTGTATAAAACCCAAAATGTCCTAAGTAGATCTATACATCTCATTTAGTTTTAGATAGGGTCTTTTAATTTCAGTAACTCTTATTTTAAGTCTAAAATATTCCAGAAGGATTTACCCTTTCAGCTACTCTGGTTTGGTACAGTTCTCTATTTTTAATACTTTTCACACTTTGATTAGCTTTCACGTGTTAAACACTAACGGTTATATGATATTTTTTATTTTTTGCAGGAGATGCCTTTGTGTTACAAACGAAGGAATCCCAGAGCACGCCGTTTCACATAGCTTTCATATACATAATTTCTCTGTATAGCTATGTTTTCCCCCTTAATCAATACTTGTGTGTGTCCCAAATAAGTTGTAAGGGGGCTTTCTAAGCGATACCTTACACTTTATATGTTAGACTATGTGATCTCAATTAAAGTTTAGAAATAAATTAATTACAAATATCAATTAAAAAATGTTCCAATAATAGGTAGGGATATTGATTTTGATACGTTAGATTACAGACGTTTGTTAAGCACAGATATTCCTTGCAAGGTATTTTGAGTGTGGGTGTGTATCAAAATCCAAATGACTTGTCCATATCTATACCTTTACAAATTGTTTTAGCCTTGCTTCTATCTTTCATTGGTCTATTTTGACGAAATATTTTTTCCAATGTCCTATGAATATTTCATGACTTTAGGTTTCCTTAATGAATATTACAATTTTGAATAAAACTGTAATGCTGTAATTATTTCTACACTTTTTAAAATATTTTATTACTTTAGTTGCTGCAAGTATGGAAACTAATAAACAGGAAATAACCAAAATGTTATTAAATTACACTTTGCACTAAATTACCATAAAAATAATCTAGATCACTATTAAAACAACACGTTAAAAATAATTAATATTTTTAATAAACGTTAAAAGTATTATTAAATTTTACTGACGCATATGCCACGTTGAAAGTAGGGCTACAGTTAAATTATATTGAAGTTGTGTTGGTAAGAGGACAGTCGTGAAGATAAAACCGCTAAATTAAGTAATACAAAGTTTTTGAGAAAACCTTTACCGGAAAAAAATTGTGAGGTTGAGAGAAAAAATTCAATTCATCAGACGACACTGGATATGAAAAACGGTAAATAGAAAGCCGAAACAAAGCGGACGACAGGCGGAATGAAATTTTGTTCTACTTTCAAGATAAAGCTTAGAATGAACTATTGTAATTTAGTTTTCCATTTGTAACTTGCGGTGTTTTTCCATTACGTTAGAAGTACACTTGTGCGAAGAAGGGAGGAATTAATTTCGTAAGTTTTAATCGCCGTTTTTTCTGTAAAACGTCCTCGGAGTAATACTAAAATGCATCGGTCTATTGTTTGTATTTAGAAACATAAAAATAGGAAAGTTCTGCAAAAACAATACACTTCTAATCGCGGAGGTCATTGTGGGTCTCTTGAGCCCTTTGGTTTAAAACATTTACTACATTTTTGTTTAACATTGGCCGTTGGTTTTGCCTACCTTTTGTTACTACCATTTCAGAAAACACTTCTAATTGTTTCGTGAAACAGAAATTGTTGAAAAAAGTTTTATTAGCTACTGCAAGGGAAAATAACTTGAGGAAACTGGATGGAAATATTAATTGGGAGAACACTTATGAATGTATTTAAGAAAATAAGACATGACAACCAATAAAGACAGTTATATTTTACGAAAAGCCAATATATTTCATTCTAAGATATTGTAATCCCATAAGATTTCCTTTGCACTCTGATGCCGTTATAATACACAAATAAGGCGATACTCTTCCTGTATAGGACAAAATATACTTTCTTTAAATTTACACTTTGGTGTAAACATATTCACATGGAACATCACAAAACTATATGATCTTACGAACACAAGACGTTCCTGCGTATAATTACCTGCGTAAACATATACATATGTAACCAACAAGGAAATCCGTGATGATTTAAGAGCAAAAAGAATTGGTGATTTATTATATATATATATATATATATATATATATATATATTTATATATATATATATATATATATATATATATATATATATATATATATTTATATATATATATATATATATATATATATATATATATATATATATATATATATATAAATAATACGTTTTCTTGTTTAATAATTTAAAACAACATAGGTTATTCAAATACAAGAATATATATATATATATATATATATATATATATATATATATATATATATATATATAAAGGAAACGTATCATAAAATATAGCTGGTAATGAATAAGCATTATGTAAACCTACGTTTTTTAGACAATACAGCGTAAATGGTGGCACTGTTATAAATCTGAAGGTCAAACATTATCGCGTAAGGTTATTTTTAAAAACAAATATTCAGATTCATATAACCATTGAATGAGGACTCCGAAAATAAGCTAACAGACAGGTAGATTTGTGTGTGGCAAGCCAGTGTAGTTCCTAAAGTAAAATTTTTCTGAGAAAAAAGTAATTTCCAATATCATCTACTTGGAAAAGAACAAAATAATTTTTGTTTGGCTAAGACTACAGATGGAAGATGGCCAGGATTGGCTGAAATAAGATACTGAGGATCATCGGTGAACAGGACAAGGTAAGGATAAGTGATCGTCGGTGTCAAAGGAAAAAAATACGTTTTGGAGAGCCTGAGAGATGGATGTTAAGTTCTAGGAGCCAGAAATTAAGGGCCCAAAAAAGTAATGGAGTGAGTCTAGACTTTGGGAGCCGGAGAACGCAGATGATCCAAAACCCCACGAAAGTGAGGTGTGGTAGAATCGAGAAGTCGTGAATAATGTAAGTTCCAAAGGAACGAAATTTGACCAACCACGAAGGAAGACGTTCCTCCGGTATCTTGGAAACCAAGTGCACCACGTCGAGTCAGAGCCAGTGCAAGAGAATGCTGAGGGTCGACCTAGTTTACTTAAACTCTCTCAAGTATAAATTGATTAATTCTTTAAAAATTTATTTTTTAAAATTTAAATTCCTTAATCCAACAACGTACATTCAAAAAACGGGCATACATAAATAAATTTATAAAATACAAGCTATAACCTAGTACTCTCAGGCCTAGGTATATTTCAATTATTTATATGTTTTAGATTAGGATATTGGAATTAGGACAATATATATTGGTAATTGTAAACATTTTTTTTCGTTGTACTGTTGAAAATAGGTTAGCTGGCAGGGCACCAATTCCTACTACGGAAAATGTAAATTATTATGATTTTTTTCTCATTAAAGTTTAAAAAAATATAAAGGCAGACCTTCTCTTACCTTTTCTGGCATAAAAAGCCTTTCTCATGTTTTTCTTGGTGCTATTTAGAATCGAAAGTCTTTTTTCATGTTTTTGTAGGTGGTTTTCAGGGGTCAATCTCTTGGTTTCCCTAGTGTTATTTAGAAATAGAGAAAGTCTTTTACATCCTTTTCTTTTTTGTATTATTCAGGTATATACGGTCTTACTCCTTGGTTATCATGGTGTTTTTGAGAAATCGAGGTCTTTCTTTTGCTTTTCTGGAGTTATTTAGAAATAGAATGTCTTTCTCTTGTTTTTCTTGGTTGTATTTATAGTAAAAACTCTTTCCCTTGATTTTCCTGATAGTATTTAGAAGTAGTAAGTCATTCTCTGGATTTCCCTAGTGTGTCTTAGGAAGAAGAACTATTTTCCTTAGCTTTCTCGGTGTTATTTTGGGATGAAAAGTATTTCTTTTGTTTTTCCTGCTGGTATTTAGGAGTAAATCTTTTCCTTGTTTTTCTTAGTATTATTTAGGAGTATAAAGCCTTTACTGAATTTTCCTAGATTTATTTAAGAGTAGAAACTCTTTCCCTTGGTTGTCCTAGTCTTATTAAAAAATAGAAAGTCTTTCCCTTACTTTTCCTGGTGGTATTTATAATTTGAAGGTCTTCCCCTTGTTTTTACTGGTAGTATTTCGAAGTAGACTTTCGTTTCCTTGGTTTTAACGGTGGTGTTTCGGTATAGGTCTCTCAGCCATGTAATCCTTACACACATGATCATGATTCTCCATACATCCTATAACAGAAAGTTCTATAATCCTAACTTAATCCTATTCCTCCCCTATCTTTCGAAGCGATAACGCCGGCTTTTCGATTTATTCAAAATATACGCAGTAACACTAATGCACACTGTATTGAGTTAAACCCCTATTTATAGCTTAATGAAAAATAGGGTAAATAAATACTTTATTACCACAATAAATTACTTTAGTATAGTTGTACAAAATTTATAGACAGTTTTTCTTTTACATTGCCATAGGAAGTTAATTGAACCCGTATTAAAACTGTCATGTTTCATTATTTAGTTTCTATATATCGATTACTAAAGTCGATAATAAAACAATATATTGCCATTATAAACCTCTTACCTTAAGCCGATCACTGGAATAGAGAAGCTTACTATGTACATTCCGCTTTATTTAATCCCGTATTGTACAGTTTAAACCAACTATTTTATTTTAAGTCTTGCATAAACGATGAACCGCTTTATTTCACACCAATGGCACGTAACTACATATTGCAAGTTGTAAGATACTGTAGGGAGAATTCATTTTATGGAAAATTGTTATTCAAACCATGTGCAAAACTATAAAATATTATACATTTTGAAACATAACAATTAATTCTGGAACATGAATTTTGAAGGATTTATGCGTTTGTTTACATACTTTATTACTCAAGTGATTAGAATATCAGTCAAAACTTACTGTAGCAATTCAGATTTAACTTGTTTAAATGCAAAGTAAAGTTTTTTTCTAATCTTTCCTAGAGAAATCGGTTATGATGTTATAAATGACATATCCTTGATGACCCCCCCCAAAAAAAAAATCAATAGGGGATTTGTTTTTTCATGAGAGATTCCGCTGAAATTTTGCATTTTCACCTACTGTTTAGAAACTTCCTACATCTATCCTTTTTCCTGCTCCTACAACCATCTTTGCATTTACTTATAAGGGTTCGTATTAAAGCTTTGACATGTTCTGATAACTTTTTAGCTGAATAAGCTTAGGTTTTACTGCATACTCCGCTTTCATAAATTTTGAATACCTATTCGTTTCTGCATACCATTATTATGACCATATAATTGGTATTACACGGATGGACATTAATCTCTGGCTCCAATAGAGAGTAGGTCTCCCCTGCTACTCTATATTAAATCCCTAGAGAGTTATTATACTAATATTGGTTGCAATAATATCTATCTTATATTCTGTACCACGAAATTTTATGTCGCCATCTTAACTCAACTTAATTCACATAATCCTTCCTGCTCCTCGTAGGCGGCAATAGTCATACATTGCTGAACGCCTTAAAACTAAACTCAATTTTTACTAAATAGATTCTACTAAAAAAATTCTTGGTAAAAAAGTAAAAATTAATTAGTATTACAATAAAAATATTTTTTAAATCCCAATACAACAAGTTATCAAAATTGACTAATAATACAACTTACCTAAGGTTAAACATTTTAGGTTTAAAACATTGGTATTTTTTTCAGATTTATTTCTGTAATATATTGTACCACTGTATTCTTGATATTATTTATTTGTATAATTAATTTTTCAACTTAAAAATAGAAAGAAACAATAATACATACGATTTTAAGACGTCTATATCGGACCCCTAAGTGCCTTCAGTTATACTACCTGGTTGTACTTAGACTCATAAGCACACTTTGAAAAATATATAAGATATTATTTTTGAGAATATACTACTCCTACTGAAATATAAACGAACAGTAAATATAGCCATTGGCAACGATTGAATGTTAAAGTTCAATGAAAAATAAATTTACGATTTTATTTTAAATAGTAGGTAGCACCATTTTTCTTCGTCATTTTCAAGAAAATCGCCGCTGATATTGTTCCACAAATAACGAACTAACGGGAACGCTAACAAACAATTAAAAGCTCAATAAAAGTCTGCCTGTATTAAGTGTTAAATAAACATCACATCGGTTACAGACGTTAAAAGGAGCCACTCAGTCTAAAACCCACCCCTAAATGAAAAGGGTTGATTACAAATTCAAATGTGAGAGTTTATAAACGTCAGCTATAAAACGAATGGAGCCGCGACAATAAAGAAGCTGGGTGTTAAGGGAGTCTGGGATGAAAGTGATAAAGGCCAATAAAGGTGGAGATGTAAAAATAACTGTCGGCCGTTAACGGTTCAACCACTGGGCTGATTCATAGTGAGGGATGAGGCAACGTGTTTATCGACGGCAGTTTGGTTTGGTTAAAGGGTGTTTTGGGCAATTAACTTGGGAAATTCTCAAAATAATTATGTCGATCAATCGCGTAAATAACACTCAAACTAAACCTTTTAACTGGGCATTTAGAAAGTCCTCAAAAACAATGCGAAAATATTAAAATATGTAGCTGAATAGAAAAAGATTTCTTAATAAAATAGAGCACTATGTTTGCATTAAAATACCGTCTCATAATACAGCTACAAAGTATCGGTTAGAACAGGTTTGAATATGGAAAACAAATAAATTGTTTTCATATTTAGGCTGTGTGAGTTGACTTCCACCTTGTGACAACAGAACTCATCACGTGACAACTTTTTTTATGTGTGTTGTCTTACCGGCACAATATGAAATCATCAACCAGCTAGCTTACGTAAGAGAACTTATTACGTATTCATAACCAAACCTAGCCTAAATAAATACGATGTAGCTATTTTATGTCTATATTTAATGTGGTACAATATAGCCATCTACTCTACACATTCTATAAGATTTAGCCTGTAGTTCTAGAATGTGGTCGATAAATGTTTTTCTAAATGTTTCAATGGTACAGTATCATCATCTTCAGGAAACAGGAAAACCAATAAAACTTGAAAATTTCTATTTAGGTATATGGTAAAACACCAAAGATTAAAGTTTATTTTGTTTAATACTAAAGGCATAGCAAGCAAATTTGATTGTAGCCCCGATCTTGCATTATAAGTAATTTTGAGCTTCCTTGTGACTTAAGTAATTAATAAATAGCTTTACACATACTCACAACTCTAAATACTTTATTCTCACGAAAGATTCAATGAGTATGTGATCATCATAGATTATCACAACAATTACAAATCACCAATTATACAATAACAATATACAATTTCAACGGTAAAAAACACAATCGGTTAACTCGAAATCTCACCAAAAGAAGTACTATTTATTAGGAATATACTGTGGTTGAATTTAATAATAAATACACAAAAACCTCTTAACCACAAACTTTTTTTAATTTACCCTAATGTACATTTCAGTTACAAAGTAACCATCCTCAGAGGGATAACATACAAAGACTGATTAACGCTAGAAAAATACCTTACTTATAATCTACAGAACTAGTCACTCCCACTCCGACCGCCGCGGCCACACCTGTTAAACAAGGCTTAGCCACGCCCATCGAGTGAAAGCAAGATATCTAACGTCAACGTACTAAAATATAAATTAAAAATACAATAAAAACATAATCAAAATTGTTTTTTGAAATTATAACCAACACAAAATTTAATATAAAAATCATAATCCTATTTAACAAATGAATATAAAATTGAATTAGGAATAGGACCTCTATCAGAATTTAATAAATTCTCAGGTTTATGTTTACTAATTTTAAAACTTTCAAAACTATTTAATAACTTATTAGTTCTAACATTCTTAATTAACTTGACATTATTAACATCTAGATTGTGATTGGTCTCTAAAATATGGGCAGCAATTGTTACGTATTTAAAATTAATATAGACTCATTTCTTTTATTTTAAACCCGCCGCCAAAGTCAGACAAAGCTCACCCGTGATAAGGTTTCTTCTGCAGTTTGGACCGGCAGAGCAAGTTAGACCTTTCGGGAGTGTAGACAGATACCCCTACGTTCTAGTATACTATTACACTTTTCAATCTCCGTACCTTAGGTACTAGAATACGTGAATGTAACTATTTTATTAATGCTTATACAGAATGTGACCAGTGCGTGGAATACGAACAAGTTTTCTGGCCAGAAATCGCTTATTTAATACGCGAGTGTGATAAGTGTGTATTCCACGGTGTACGTAAGTACAAACTATTAGTTTATATAATTATAATAATTATTGGTCCTCCGAAACTATTGTTATCAAACAAATTTGGTCCTCCGGGCCGGATCTTGAGCCTTAAGACCTATATAAAAAATAAAATAAAATACAATTCATTATATGCATTCATTCTACAATTTCTACAAGTTTTTTCAAACTTTGTTTGTGCATGCAAACACTGGAAAACTAGTTTCATGTCGCAGTATATGAAACAGCTGATCCTCTCTCATCTTTGTTTGGCTTTGGCGTGCATTAATATGTTGGTTTAAATTAATTGTAAAAGTTTATGAAAAGTGATTTCAGTTGTTTATAGAAGATTATCTCATTGAGCATACGTCGATTTGTTGTTTACTTAGGCTTATTTATCTCTCCGTTAAACATATACGCTCATAGGCCTAATCTCTTTAAAACATTTTGTAATTTAAAAATTAAAGCAGTTATCTCATCTTCTACTATAAAACTATCATTTAATCATGGCAAAATCTTTGGCAGTTATTAAATCAAAGAAAGACAATATATTTGGTCAAATTCAAGAGATTTTTGATCTAACAAAAAAAACATCTGATAAGTCAATTCTGCAAAAATTGTTGGTGCGCGCTAAATCTATAAATAGGCTTCGTGAAGAATTTTCTGATGTTTTAGACATTTATCATGAACTAGAAATACAGGCTAACCCGAATTTTCAACCCAACTACGCTCCTCTTAACATCATCAACGAGTTAGTCGATTATGTTAATTCTACCGTAGATTCGATAGAAAGTAAGATGTCATCAACAAGGCCTAAATGTGAAATAGTTACTCCTCAGTTACATATACGAGTGCCTAAGCTTGAACTCAAGCATTTCGATGGTGAATTTCTCGAATGGATGTCATTCATTAATATATTTAACGCTAGCATTCATGAAAATGCAACGTTACCAGCAGTTTCTAAACTTCAATATTTATTGAGCGTTATCTCAGGAGAACCGCTAAATTTAATTAAATCTCTCCCTATTTCTGACGCTAACTATAAAGTGGCCTATGACTTATTAAAAGAAAGATATCACTCGCCGAGGCGGTTAGTTACTTTACACCTCAATCAAATTTTAGATTTGCCCTCTGTAAACAACACGCCTAAACAAATGAGAAATGTTGTAAATTTATACTCAGAAAATATACAAGCTCTTAAAGGTATTGACATCGATATCACTAGTAAAAATCCTTTGTTATCTGCTATGCTTTTAAGAAAAATGGATAGTGAACTTAGGAGCCGTTTTGAAAACTTCCGTTCATCAAGTGTTACTCAAGAGAGAGTTGACTCCACTACAATACCTGATGCAGCGGAAATTATTAAGTTTTTAAGTAAAGAATGTAATGAAGTTGAAGATGCCAATCTTCATTCTCCTTCACCTCGAAACCCTCCTCGTCTGGATCACGCACCCCCTCTGGTTCCCAAAATAAATAATTTAAACAAAAGGTATCACTGATGTCCTACAATTACGGAGAAGGCCCCTCCATTAAAGTTAAACCTCATCCATGCTTTATATGCAATAAAATTGACCATAAGGTATATTCGTGTCCGGACGTCAAGAGTCAGGACGCCAAATCCCGTCTCAAAATTGTAAAGGAAAAGGGGCGTTGTACCTCATGCTTCGGTACTCACCATCTTAAGGACTGTAGGTCAAAGTTTAGTTGCTACAATTGCCACAAAAATCATCATACATTACTACATTTTGAAAATCACTCTACGCTGCAACGGACCATACCTCAAACTTCGCGTCAAGACTCTCCGACACTTCAACAGGAAATAACCCCTTCTCCAATCACTATGACCTGTCAAGAAAAGCAGAATACGTCTCAAATCTCTAATACTGTTCTCTTAGGCACTCTACTTGTTAAGCTTACCTCGTCTAACGGTATTACTCATGTATTTCGTGCTCTTGTTGACTCTGGCAGTCAATCTTGTTTTCTCACCGAGCGTGCTGCTCAATTATTGTGTGCTCCTCGTACTAAGACCACTCATAGTGTGGTAGGATTGTCTCAGATACCCTTACGCTCAAAAGGTCTCACCTCAGTTGCTGTTGAAACTCTTGGGGGCAAGGTTATTTCAATTAATGCAAGATTTTTAATATTGGAAAAAATATGTGTTAACCTACTAAGCACACAAGTAGATTCTGAAGTTCTTTCCAAGGTTCGTCCTTATGTTTTGGCAGACCCTACGTTTCACTTGCCAGGAGGCATAGACGTTCTTCTTGGTGGTGCTTTATTTCCACTCATACTTACTCAAGAGGCTTATAACCTCGGACCTGGTTTACCCATGCTAATAGGCACACACTTTGGCTTTTTAGTAATGGGTGACGCACCATGTCTATCTGGCAGTGAACTTCATAGTAACTCCAGCTCTCAATTATCAACTACACTTCTAGTTGTCAACGACATTGACCTTCACTACTCACTACAAAGGTTTTGGCAACAGGAAGAACCCCCTGCTGTGTCTAAGCTTTCTCAAGAAGATACATTATGTGAAGATCACTTTCTCGCCACTCATACTCGGGACCAATCTGGCCGATATTGCGTCCGACTACCATTCAAGACTGAACATCCTCCTCTGGGTCAATCTCGTTTAAATTCAGAAAAAAGACTGCACTCTCTAGAGAAGAAATTTAGTGCTCAACCTCAATTTAAATCCCTATATACTGATTTTATGGCTGACTACTTAACCTCTGGTCACATGATATACGCTCATAATACTGATCTAACTGTACCTCATTACTTCCTTCCTCACCATGGTGTTTTAAAGGAGTCTAGCAGCACAACTCGTTTACGTACTGTATTTGATGCTAGTTCTGAAACCCCTAATGGTATTTCTCTTAATAATATTTTATTAACAGGCAAAAAGATGCAAACGAATATTTGTGATTTATTACTAAATTTTCGGATTCATAACGTTGTTTTTTCTTGTGACATTCGTCAAATGTATAGACAGGTAAAAATGCACCCTGATGACCAGTGCTATCAGTTGATCTTATGGCGTGAAAGTCCAGATCAGCCCTCTTTAATCTACAAGCTCACGACAGTGACTTACGGAGTGAATTGTTCACCATATCTTGCCATTAGAACCTTACATCAACTCGCTGCAGACGAAGGTGACTCCTATCATGAAGCTGCAAATATTCTACGCACGCAGACGTTCGTAGATGACATCATCTCTGGAGCTGACTCTGAAGAAAAAGGCTTTGAGCCTCCGTAAGCAACTCATTTCGCTCCTAGCTCGTGGGGGCTTTGAACTACGCAAATGGACATCTAACTCCAGTCAACTGCTGCAAGATCTTCCTGATGCTCATTTAGAGACCCCTGTATTCCTTCAAGGCAGTAAACAACCACATTTCACTATATTAGGTCTTCACTGGTCACCCTCTACCGATACGTTTACTTATAATTTGAATTTTCCTCACAATTCCAGGACTAAACGTCAAATTCTCGGTATCATTGCCCAGATTTACGACCCTTGTGGCTTTCTCTCACCCATTGTTATGTGGGCCAAACGTTTTATGCAACTACTCTGGATCAAAAGATTGAGCTGGGATGAACCACTTCCATCTGAACAATTCAAATTATGGCAAACCTTTACAGACTCGGCTAATACTCTACGAGAAATTGTAATTCCTCGTGCATTACGAATAACACACTCGAGAAACTTTGAGGTACACGGTTTCTCAGATGCTTCTGAGAACGGTTATGCCGCCGTCGTTTACTTGAGATGCCAACTTAGCGACGACTCTGCAAGTAATATCGAAGACTCGGGTAGCCCCTCTGAAAAGGCTCACGCTACCTCGATTAGAGCTAAGTGCAGCTCATTTACTCGCCCAACTAGAGGGATATGTTATCTCTCTTTTTGAAGAAAGGGTGGAATTTTCTTCTGTATTTCTATGGTGTGATTCGGCAGTAACACTGACATGGTTACAAACACCTCTTCATCGATTGAAGACGTTTGTTGCCAACCGGGTTGCCCAGATACAAGAATTAGTGCCTTCTCATTACTGGAGACACGTAGCGAGTGAAGATAAACCTGCTGAATGCGCGTCGCGTGGGTTACTTCATAAAGATTTACCACAGCACTCATTATGGTGGTACGGCCCCTTTTGGCTACAAAAATCTAATGATAACTGGCCTGTATCTCATTTTATGTCTGCAAAACTTACTGACACAGGAGAAGAGAAACTTATTTCACCTATATCTCTCATATCAACTGCTCCTCATGAATGGGAGCTCCTCACTCAGTTTTCTCACTTTAGCCGACTCCAGCGTGTGATTACTTATATTTTGCGATTTACTCATAACGCTCCCCATTCAAGAAAGCTCGATGGTCCTCTCAACACTCTGGAAATGAGAGCGTCAAGACTGGCAATTTTCAAGATGGTTCAAGAATCAGCGTTCAGAGACTACATCATTGCCATGAAGAAGGATCCAACTACACCTGCCTCGTCACAACTCCGCCGACTCTCTCCTTTTCTCGACAAGGATGATATCCTACGAGTGGGAGGACGTCTCAACGCTTTAAAACTTCCTACGGATGTGCAACATCCTGTGATTTTGCCCAAACGACATCATGTCGTCAACCTTCTTATTGATTTTTATCATCGAAAATACTTACACTCGGGCGCTCAATTGACTCAATCACTTCCTGCACAGGATGTGTGGATACTCTCGGCCCGAAGTGTAATACGCTCTCGCATTTTTCAATGTGTTGTATGTTTTCGACACAAGCCTCACAATAAATCTCCGCTCATGGGTGATTTACCAAAAGCAAGATTAACTCCTTCTCGTCCGTTTCTCAACACCGGAATTGACTACGGAGGTCCTTTTAACATCAAAATGCACAATTTGCGCTCGATTCGCTTGACCAAAGCATATATTTGTATCTTTGTTTGCCTTGTGACAAAGGCTGTACACATTGAAGTAGTATCGGACCTGTCGACAGATGGGTTTATTGCCGCTCTCACCCGATTTGTGTCTAGACGCGGTCTTTGCACAAATATTTATTCTGACTGTGGAACGAATTTCGTTGGAGCGAATAATGCTTTATAAAATCTCATCATCTCTTCAGGCCGAACCCCTCTTACTGAATTCTCATTACAACACAATATCAACTTACATTTCAACCCGCCTGCAGCTCCTCATCAAGGTGGTCTTTGGGAAGCAGCAATCAAGAGTGCAAAACATCACCTCCGACGTGTCATCGGTGAACATATTTTAACTCTATGTGAATTTTCCACTCTCACAACTCAAGTAGAGGCTATTTTGAATTCGAGACCTCTCACACCTCTGTCAAACGACGCCTCAGACCTCAATGCACTCACCCCGGGTCACTTCTTAATAGGATCTTCATTTGTTTCAGTTCCAGAAGAGGATCTGTTCAACGTTCCTGCCAACCGACTCAAGCACTGGCAGCTAATCAAGGCCTTTCACCAGCGTATTTGGAAGAGTTGGCGTCTAGAATATATCCATACTCTTCAGCAACGGGGGAAGTGGAACGTGCCAACTGTCAACCTGCGCATCGGCGACCTCGTGTTAGTGCATCAACCTGCACCACCTCTCGCATGGCCTCTGGCTAGGATAAGTAGTGTTTCTCCAGGAAAGGATGGTGTAGTAAGAGTGGTTCATTTGAAGACAAAGCAGGGAACCTTGACAAGACCTGCTCACAAGGTTTTCCCTCTACCTCTACGCTCATAATGAACTTGCGCCATAGTGCGCTCAATTTGTGTAAAAGAGATATTTTTATTTTCCTTTATGAACTTTTTATTTTTATAAACTCTCAAGATATTATATTTGTGTTAGTTCTCTTTGAATACTAGAAGGATTCAAGGCCCCCGGTATGTTACGTATTTAAAATTAATATAAACTCATTTCTTTTATTTTAAACCCGCCGCCAAAGTCAGACAAAGCTCACCCGTGATAAGGTTTCTTCTGCAGTTTGGACCGGCAGAGCAAGTTAGACCTTGCGGGAGTGTAGACAGATACCCCTACGTTCTAGTATACTATTATACTTTTCAATCTCCGTACCTTAGGTACTAGAATACGTGAATGTAACTATTTTATTAATGCTTATACAGAATGTGACCAGTGCGTGGAATACGAACAAGTTTTCTGACCAGAAATCGCTTATTTAATACGCGAGTGTGATAAGTGTGTATTCCATGGTGTACGTAAGTACAAACTATTAGCTTATATAATTATAATAATTATTGGTCCTCCGAAACTATTGTTATCAAACAGCAATACTAGACTTATCAGATCTTTGGTATTTAATATCCCTAATATGTTCCTTAAATCTAGTTACTACTTTTCGTCTTGTCTGCCCAATATACATTTTATCACAATCCTTACAAACTTGGTAAATCCCTGATTTATCAAGTGTTTCTACTTTATCTTTTGCATTACCTAATAAATTTTTAAGGTTATTATTATTTTTATACGCAACTCTCAATTTAACATTCTTAAAAATTCCCTCCAACCCTTTGGTTAAAACTTTGTCAAATGGTAAACTAATAAAACGGCTTTCTTCTTTAGTTTCCAAAGGTAATGTTGATAATTTCTTCCTAAAGATCCTAATCTTTTGCTTCCTAAGGATATTATCAATAATTTTAGGTTCATAACCATTAAATTCAGCTGTACTTTTAATATGTTCTAATTCAATATCAAAACGTCTTTTACTCAAAGGAATATTAATCAACCAATTAACTAAAGAATTGAAAGCTGCAAATTTGTGTTGGTTACAATGGTTAGATTCGTTTGGAATAAATCTATCATTGTATATTGGCTTTCTATAAATATCAAAAACTATTTTATCTCTATTTCTAATACAATAAACATCAAGAAACGGTAAACGTTTATCCCTTTCAATTTCATAGGTAAATATAATATTAGGATGTTGATCATTGATGATCCTTAAAAATGGATCTATTTGAAATTCTTTAATATTAAATATAGCGAAAATATCATCAACGTATCTTATCCAGACACGAGGAAAATATTTAAGTTTCTTTTTCAATCCTAATTCAAAATGACTCATAAAGAGTTCTGCTAAAAAACGTGATAGGCTGTTTCCCATTGTTGGCCTCACGGCATCGCCTACTTTATGTATTTTTGGGAGACAGTACAACCTAGGTAAAACAGGATTAGAAACATGAAATTTAAAGACATCTTTCTTTGAAATGACTAAATTACATTCCTTTATAACGTTTACTCTTTCTTTAACAAATTTATTTAACGGATTTTTTGACAATTTATCATAAGGTCCCGTTTCTAACAAATTGTTAACTCTATTAATATAATCTTCCTTTTTCAAAACAACAACAGTGTTACTCTTGTCAGCTTTGAGGTAATAACAATCTTTTCCTTTTAACTGTTTTATTAAACTTAACTCGTGGTTGGATCCAGTAGACATCTTCTTTCTTCTTAGAAACTCCAAATTTTCTTCAATCTTAATCACAATCTAGATGTTAATAATGTCAAGTTAATTAAGAATGTTAGAACTAATAAGTTATTGAATAGTTTTGAAAGTTTAGAAATTAGTAAACATAAACCTGAGAATTTATTAAATTCTGATAGAGGTCCTATTCCTAATTCAATGTTATATTCATTTGTTAAATAGGATTATGATTTTTATATTAAATTTTGTGTTGGTTATAATTTCAAAAAACAATTTTGATTATGTTTTTACTGTATTTTTAATTTATATTTTAGTACGTTGACGTTAGATATCTTGCTTTCACTCGATGGGCGTGGCTAAGCCTTGTTTAACAGGTGTGGCCGCGGCGGTCGGAGTGGGAGTGACTAGTTCTGTAGATTATAAATAAGGTATTTTTCTAGCGTTAATCAGTCTTTGTATGTTATCCCTCTGAGGATGGTTACTTTATAACTGAAATGTACATTAGGGTAAATTAAAGAAAGTTTGTGGTTAAGAGGTTTTTGTGTATTTATTACCAAAAGAAATATTTTATAAAACGAACACACTAGTTCATAACAGACTAGTTTCGGTGACGATGTCCCCTTCCTTAGTGCTTAGCTACTAAATATAAAATTACTACAACACAATAAAAACTGTAATATACTTTGGCTCCAGTTGTAATTTTGTAGTTTTTTCACTACATGAATTATTAGTTTTTTCACTATGATGACCCTAGTCATTGAAAAGCGTATAAGAAAAAAGTATTTGTTTTGTTATTTTATGTACAGCTATTTTGTAACTAAATTCTTGCAATAATTTTTCTTTATTAATTAAACAACAAACATTTTTCTAGTTACATAATTCCCACTCCAGGTAATTGTAATATAGAGTGACTTATTTAACAAAATAGAAAAACAAATTAGATGATTTCTACAGATTTAGAATTTACATTCAGGATAGACTTTAGAAGATCTATATTTACCTACTTTTCACAAATATTCAGCATTATTTTACAAAGTTTAGACAACTTAAGAACACTTTAACGACTTTAACAAAAATGCTATGATATAAATAAAAATAAACTCAACTCGGATATTCTGCATAAATAATTTAATACGAGGTGTAGGGAACGATAAACTTCAAAGTCGAGTTTACAAGGCTTCTCTTGTTATCTCCATGGCAACCAATCAACCGAAATCCCATATCGTAACAATGCAAAAATGTATTACACCTATGCGCATTAAATAACACTTTTCTGAACCAACAAACGTTAAATATAAAATCGCATATGCTGGTTTTAACCTTAAATACATAACATACAAGTAAACAAAATCTATCTAGTCGGCTAATCTTACATAGTGTGAAACAATTGGCTATATAGAATCTAGATTCCAGTAGCTGAGTAGTTCTAGGGAATATTACCACACAGATAATCATCATGTGAAAGAAAGTACCTAGGTTAAACCCAGCGTTAAAAATAGTTCTTTTTTATAAAATTTTAACATATGACTGCTATCCCCTACTAAACCTAAGAACAGATTCAGAATACAGATAGGGTTAAGATAGGGTCATAAATACTATTATAGGGTAGTGGATTATAGGGGATCATGGAATTTCATGCATGATAGCCTACTTGAGAAGCCTACTTTCTTTAGAAGTCTTGAAGAAGCGTCTGCTCAAAATCCTTCTTAAAATAAAAAAATAAGAAAAGGTGGGAGGAAAATAATTGCACTAAGGAAAGAAAATAATGATGATCGCCTTGTACTGAGGATAGGAGTAAATTGATATGGCATTTACAGCTGTTGTAAGGGAAGAGTCGGGCACCTGGAGTAGATCCACTCCTAACTGGTATAAAGAGAGATGTCTTGCCCACTACACGACATGGGTAAGTTTCTCCTACTCTAACATTACACGACTTGGGTAAGATTTTCCTACTTTCCCACTACACGAGACCATCAGTTTCAACTGCAAGTTTTAAAGTCAGTTGGATCCAGTTAAAAATTTAAATACGATGTTCTAAACATTTCTTTAAAATATACGGCTTTAAAATGCTTGCCAATTTAAAAACAAATATTTAAATTTGCTGCTAAACGTGAAAAAACGTAGAGAAAAAGCTGGTCCTAACCTCAAAAACTAAAATACTTGTGAGTTGTGAACCATAGTGTATTTCGAATTTATTTTGATACAGGTCATTAAAAAAACAAGAATATAAACTTAATTAAAAGTTTCAAAATAAGAAATCGTGGTGCATCGGTGTGTGTTCGTAACAACAAAAATAAATCTAAAGAAACTCTGTAATGGAAGAGGATGAATACGTCTCAGTGCTCATCCCAACAATACAAGACTGCGAAAATACTAGAAAGATGCTAAACAGCAACCGCGTATCTTCTAAAAGCATCAAACCAATTGTGTTTTATCCATCCCGATGTAATTCCATGGTTATGATTTTTATAGTTCACCGTTGATGACATTCTTTATACTCCATTGCTAATTTTATAAAACACATTTTGTTGGATATATTTTTATAAAATTGATTTTAAAAAAATTCTTGTTTTTATACAGTTCTTTTCATTTGCTGTTAAAAACACTAGCAATATTAAAACTCACAAAACCACAACGGTCAATTGTGTCTTAAAAACGGAAATGTAATGAATTAATTGCCGACAAATTTAATTAATACTACAAAATCTACCGTCCGTTGTTCGATATAAATTTGTTTAATCACAGTCGGCCATTGTTGTACAGTTCGTTCGAAATAACAACACAAAGTATTTAATGGAACCACGACTGTACTTTCATGTTTGATGCGCAAAGTTAATCCTCTACGAATTTGTTTTTGCACAATTAAACGAATTTAATTTAAAACAAGCAGATTGCGTTTAGGACTAAACGTTGGGATGAAACTAAATTAATTGCATGAGTTTAAGCAGCTGACCTAATTATTTACGTAGTTACAACATTTCACACTAAAGAGATATTTTTGTTTGTTTAAATCAACTCGTATATTGATTTTTGTCTAATTTCATTATCACTGAAAACAATACAAACCAACACTATAATTACAATATATGATTTATTATACAAAATGTGTTTGTGTATATAGATAGATGGATGGATGGATAGATAGACATATAAGGAATTTACAGAAAGCCACTGTTTTTGTCAAATGGGAAATATGCCTATTTATACTACAGATTACATTGTTTGACTTTCCTGCGTACAAAGTGCTTCTGTCAGTCTCGAGGACGGGAAACGGACTGTGAGTCAGCGGCTGTTTATGGCCTTGGTCAAGAAGCAAAGGTCGGACAATGTGCCAGCCGCAGGTACATTGTGGGGGATTCAGTGGATGTCGGGGAGGGGGTTGCGAGAGAAGAAGAAAAAAGGAAGAAGACTAGTGAATCATATAAACAAGGGAAGTTTTGAACAACCCGTGACTAAACCATTCTTAAAACACTATTGTCTTGCAGCAAAAGATGAATAAACTGATGTAACGTTAATAGCTCACATTATTTTAGTAATTGTGTTTATTGAAAATGCACATAGTGTTATTGAAAATTATTTTGACATTTCTATAATAAATAACATTTTGTTCCTTTTCATTAATTTTAAAAATACGGTTATTTCAGTTACAAACAAAATTTAAGGAAAAACCTTTGGCCTTACTTAAATCTAAATGTGAAACTTTACACATAAATATAGCGAACAGGTTTTAAAGAGATTATGGCCTTTTAAAGAGCATGATCAAAACTAATTTTATTAAATTACCTAAAAAATTGATACATTAAATATATTTCTTGAAATTGAACATTTGGCTTTTACAAAGTTACTTTCCTTAATGCAGTACTCTAATCGTTTTTTTGAACTTTTACCATTACTTAAAAGTTTATTGTAAATATGTGTTCCATATTAGGCGTATGTATTGTGTCGTTCTAGTTTTAGCACCTTTATGTTTAAATTTCAAAAGCAAATGTTCATTACATTACTTATAAATCATACATTTTTATAAACATAGTACTCTATGTACAAATAAAATTGTGTAGTATGAGATTTCTTTTCAATATGAGTTACTAGGAAGAAACAATAAAACCATTCATATGAATATAATAATGTATTTAACTGACTCTTGTTTTTACAAGTTATATAATATTAAAAACAAACAAGCGAAAATTTGAAACAAAATGTTATATATACTATATATGAAATCATACAAACGAAATTACATCGTTATATTCAGAATAATTAATTGTTTTTGAAATTTAAACAAGAAAGGTACTAAAACTAGAACGGCACAAAACTTTCAAAAATTCAATCAAATTAGATTTCTAAAATCTTATTTAAATGTTTGCGTGGTAATTTTTTACTACAGCGTCAATTCTTATAGAAATACATTTTTGTTTAAATCATACAAGATAAAACATTTCCCCTAGTTAGAAACTTAAGGAATTATTTGTTTGTTTAATTAATATTTAACTTTGCGCATACTTCGTAAGAGAATTTGATAATATCAACATTGATAATTGCATTTATTTTCGATGTTTTAACATTAAAATTTTCTCAAGACTTGGATCGTATCAAGATTACTTTCTGGCATAGTTTTATAAATAATAATTAAATTAGGCCTACACCTTTTAGACATGGAATAAAATGGAGCAAAGTATTATGAAAGACCAACTCGAACGAGTTAGAAAAGTGAGTTAATTTTGGAACCTTTTAAAATCTAGGTCTAACCACTGGAAAAGAAAGTCTCCTCCGCCTCTTTATCTCACTCCCTCTTTTTCGAGAGTGAGGGAGACAAACGGGGCTGACTGGCTCTAAGTCCGAAGATTGAGAAACTACCTGGCTACCCTCGTCAAACAAAAAGGGTAACTGACTCACTGTCCTATATTCCTCGAGGACTCGGTGTTCTCGAGTAGACCCGTCTCGAGTAGGCCTACATAGTGCTTCTGACAGTTCCTGGTAGTTAAAGTTTTACCCGCCTTGAATATATAATTCTTTTAATACTGTATAGTGTTTCTACATGTCTCAAGGTCACAGTATTTCAGCCAATATCGTATATCTATTTATATACGTAATTATGTTTAACAAAATTACCTCGCGTACTTCTAAACGATTAAACATTTATCAAGAATCTTTTAAATTACTAATTTTATTGACATTCCATAAAATCTATATTTTTTACTGCTCAATTGTGTTTTCAGACGTTTATTGCTAAACTAAGAGTTATTCCAAATATTTTATAATATCATGATTTTATCCAAAAATATATGCAGATAAATACTCTATTTGTTCATCAGTAGGTTCCCTGCTACTACAGGGTTCTGAAAAAGAGGCAGACTACGAAAAATATTATAAAATATACTGTCAAAATTTTGAAAAATATGATGGATAAAAGCAATATAGATCTTAGGTTGTAATTCTGCAATCGGGAACCAACGGGCAATTCAGATCAATTCAACGCATCTGGGGTATCTGTGGTAATTTTAAGAAAACAGTTTTTCCAAAAAGCTATCATTGTTTGTGATAAAAAAAAATTCTGAATCATTTAAACGAATGAAGAGGCGTAATATTTTTGAAGTCCAGAAGTGATTTGACAAAAATGTCGGAGTTAGAGATATCATTTTGTAATTAAAGTTGAAGAGCATAGCCTTGAAGTAGAGTAAACAATTATTTAATATGACACCGTGTATAGTCCATTAATATATCTATACAAAAAATTAAACTTCAATGTCAGGGAAACATATTCCTGTAACTAAGGTATTTGCTCTCTGATCTACAGGCTTGTTTCTGCTTAATAGTTTGCGGGCGAAGCCGTTACTTGGGATACTAGGATGTTCAAATGTTTTCCTAAATGTAGATAAATCCACTTTCAATAACAATGTAACAAGTAAAACTGAATTTTCCATAACTAGTTTCTTAAATATTCCTGTTATCGCATCAATGCGCTACGGGTAGGATTGCTCAATCATAAATATCAGAAATAATAATAATTACATAAACATATACCATAGAAATAATGCCTACAAAAAAATGTTTAACGATTCTATAAAGTTTATAGAAAACTATGTGTCAAAATTTTAGGATTATCTGTCTTGATAGAGTTTCAAAATTTTTTAGTCTTGATAAATGTCATTTTTTTGTCAATTATGTCTTGATAAAGTCATGACAACGTATAATCGTCGGCAAACAACAATAAATGGCTATTTAGGAAATTGTTTTTCAAAATCATTAGAAATGAGATTGTTTTGCACATATTGTAGCCTATAATATGTCAAAATCTTAAAACTATAAAAGTTTTTAGAACACATAAAAAACAAAGACTTTAAAAGAAAGAACTTTTTAACGCTTATAATAAAACAGATATTACTGATTTGCAAATCTTATTTATCTCTGAATTCTGTAATTAAATCTTATTTTAAAAATTAAATTTATTTAAATCGTGGTTTCTCAAATTGACTTAATGTGTAAAATTAAACATGTGAAGGGTTCAGAGGAAAAGATGACGCAACAAATCTTATTTCATTTCTGAGTTAAAAATGGAATAACGCGGGAAATGTTATAACTAATTCTTTGGAATAATTAACTGTGGTTAAGTAATAAAAAATACACAAAACCTCTAGACATAAATATTTTCATTCTAACTTTATGTACATTTTGGTAAGCTCATGGATAGCATGGTGTGTCAGCCGCTGAGAATTGTAACTTGATAACTGAAACCTACGTCAGGTTAAAATTAATATATTTCTAGCTAAAGGATTTTGTCTATTATTTATTAGTAGTAAAAGTGCCAGTTTTCAGAGCCAAGTGAACCAAATAAAGTCATGGGTTAAAAAAATATTTAGGTAATTGTGATTCAGAACAGAACTGGAGATATTATGAACTCCACTTTTATGGAGATATTATTTTAAAGTGGTTAAATGTTGTTTTTAATCTGGAACTGTATGGCACTCCTTTATTTTACTAATTATTTTATTATCTACTACTACATTAATGCTATTTTATAACCATAAAAAATTATATATTGTGTGAAAAAATTGTTCCCAGAACTATTTACACTTCCAGAATTATAGTATATTTTCTCATAGTGTTGTCCATTGGCCCATTTTCCCGTCCAATCATACCTGTAAAAGTTTCTGAACCTTATATATTTCACAAGAAATATCACGATATTCTATATAACCTCACACTCCTTTGTAATGCTCTTAGCGAGCAGGTCTCCTTTAAGACTCGACTCTGGCGACAACCAATTTTTACACTTCTTTTTTCAGAAAACAGTATCGTACAGCTCTTCTCAGATTTAAGCTGGACACAGAGGGCAAGTCGTATTATACTTTCCTATGTCATAGATAGGGTTTGGTCGATAAAATAGTAAGCAGAGTGGGAGGGTGATGATTTTAGACTCGTAATGTCAAGTAGATTATAACGCACATAATCACTTGATCAGAACATTATGTCTGCGTAGTAGAAGTGTGTTGAATTAGTTGATCACTAATTTATACACAACAAGCGTTCCATATACATTTTGCTTTTCGACGTTTGATTCCATTCCCACTGAACCAACAATTGGAGACTTAGCACATAATTTTAGAATTAGTTTTGTATTGAAAATAAAACTGTCACGCCTTAAAGTAGATGAACAGGTCGTAAAGTGACTTCATCTTTGTATTGTGACATGTTTCAACATTTTCTGCTACCAAAACTGGATGGATTATTACGTGACCATCACAAAGACAACAACCTACCTCCGATGTCAAGGTTCTTAATCTCGTACATCGCTAAATCTAATCGAAAACATAAGAAAAATGTTTCCTCTCGTCTTATCTCTTTACTAGGTGACATTAAGTTGACATAAGATGTATTTTTTTAAGCCCACTCTATTTTTTGTTTTGGAGTTTCCTCAGGGGAAAAGCTCTGCCCAAATCAAACTCCAGAACTATCTACAAAAAAACCGTTGAATATTATAGACTATGGACATCTTCCGGGTTAGACTCCGTCAATGTATGAACAACTGTGTCTTTGAATCAGTAGACTTTGATTACAACTGTTGATAGTTTAATCTTATTTTTATCGGTTCATCTTGTTTTTTTATTTCCTTATCATGACATTCTTGTTTCGTATAAAGTAACCAAATGCTTCACGTGTGAAAATTTATAACGAAAATTTAAACAAAATCCCGAAATTAATTCATTTCTTTAAATAGAATGAAAAAATTTATTATTTTTTCTTCTACAATTTTAAAACGTGCATTAACTGCTTGCGGAGTCAATGAAAAGGTCTATTTCCGCAGTGAGATCGGTTGATGTTTCCGGTTGTAATGATTACACAGCTCACTTGATTAACGTCACTGAACATTAAGTGCACAGTGACTGGATCACATCAGGCCGGGCTTTATGTTAGACAGTAATTAATGACGCGTAATTGACTCCGGACTGACTATCAAACTGATATTGCGGTCTTTAGCCGAATGTTTATGGTTTATTGTAGCGTTGCGTAGAGTTACAAATGCTTGTACAATAAATGTCGGTTTGCTTTTAATTTTGTACAGTTAGGATGAAAATGTTGAACTCAGCATTTCAAATGTAAGAAACACCTAATATTTTTTGAAAAGAAAGTTAAAAGAGTTAAAATAAACAGTTTTTTATATTGATAAAAATTGTTATTAAAATATCAATAAATAGAAAATTAGAAACGGAATTGTAAAATTTATCAATAAAATAACGCTAAAAGAATTTTTAAACAAGTTATTTTAAAGACAAACGCTATTTACTTGAGAATATTTTATTATATTTCTTACTTATCTATAATAATAAAATTTATATCGCTTTCTAAATCATTTCTGATATATTTCACGAATTGACAAAGCACCTTGCTATAACACTTCCTTCGCTCGTTACCTTCTTCAAACTCTCATGAGTTTCTTTCTTTCTTTGTGTTCTTACTTTCCTAATCAGTTTGTCCTCGTTGTAGTGTGTTTCACGATTAAAAACCATCGAGAACATTAAGAAGAACTTATATGTAATACAATCTCACAAAAAGTACTTTCCTCAAGAATTATGTAAGATAGATTTATTTTGTGGTATAATAAAGATTTTTAACTAGCTATAACCACGTATTGATATTTTCCTATCTTATAACGCAAAGTTTTGAAAATAAACCTTCTATAAATAATTATTAAAAAATAGGTCAAATGAAATCTTTATATGGATGTTGTTTCATGCATTCGTGAAAGTTTGTTAGATTCTAATATTAAAAAAAAGATTTCCAATGCTTAAAATAATATACCATGTTTTTTGTTCTTGAGGAAAGTACCAATTTACAAATGTTTTTCCTGGGAAACACTTTTAATTATTAAAGCAAGCCAAGCCGTCATGAAGCTTTGTATTATTTATTGTTTAAAAAAGTACATTTATTAAGTCTGATAAAAGACAGAATTATTTTTTTGATGTTTAAAGAAAAGATATTTGTTTCAATCTTCACCCTAAGATTAAAAAAACATCTTTTAAAATCTTATTTAATAAATAAAAATAAGCTTTTTTGTTGAGTTTCAATGTGGTTTTACTTTTGAATCACCTGCTGATATTTTGCTTTATCTCTACGTAAATTCAAAAGGGAATTTCAAATTAAAACAAATAAATCTCTATTACTTTATCTCTTGAGAAAAATTCAAATTCCTCAAAAAACGTTAATTTTCTGGGACACTGGCTTAATTAATCATGTATACAATGTCGTCACAGTTCTATGCATTACAAAAATGCATTTATTCCTAAGACTAAGGTAAAACACAGATTTAAATTCTGTATTTAAAAACTTAGACACTTATGTAGCTCTAGACAAGGTTGTTATAAAATATTTTTTTAAATAGTACTTAAAAGTACTTTTTAAATATTTTTTATTAAATAAATAATAACAGGTTAATAACCGGTATCTCCGTGTTTAAATATAAAAAATTCAATCTTTGAAATAAAAAAAGGCCTATTTTTTTGTTGTTGACAAAATAACATCACAAAATTTGTTGTTTCCTGAGAAACAAATTTAATAAATAATGTTAACAATCCCATCACGGACTTTTAAATTACGCATTGTTAACAAAAATGCAATTTTCCCATCATTATAATTCTCAACATTTTTTTTAAACAAGATTTATTGAATGATTAAATATTTATCTATTATTTAACATAGGATTTCTATAAAATACATTTTATAATTCTTTTGTTTTTATTAAATTGGTTAACATGTTATTTAGTTTTAGTTTAAATGTTTATTTAACAAGGTTTTTATTTCAAGCAAAATCAGTTAATATTTTTTAAGGAACATTTTATAAACTTGCATAGCTGACTCATAAATGCATCTAAAAGATAGACCTTTTTTCTAATGGGGATACACTTAGATGGTAACCTGTCACAGATACGTATATGTAGTCTATATCAGATGAGCTACTTCTTCATTTACCAGTTCAAAATACGAAATCAAATGCTGGTTGAAAAATATCAATTACAATAATACTTTATTAACAATGAGTGATTTATTACTTTGTAACGATAACACAATTACTGTATTTATTATAAGACTCCGAAGTAACTGAAATTAAAAAATGTAAAACTGAAATAAGACTAAAACCGAAGTACTTGGGTAAATTTAAGAGTTAATGCCAATTAAAAATAATAGCAAAATCAAAGGTTACTTAGATTGAAGTGAGGTTTACGGAATGACTCCGCAGCTAACTTTTAGTTTCGTATTATGACAGGCTAGGAACAGTATAGTCAATCTTTAGATGCCGAGTTCTGTGATCCTCAGAATGCCCCCCTATAGAATCAGGTGATAAACTTCACAGAAAACAGTTTCCCTGACGCTTTAAAAGTGACTAAGGACGGGAAAATGTTACTTGAAATATACGATGATTTGAGCTACACGTATCGTTTATTTATAGTATATGGTCACGTGGACTATAAGAACAAGTATGTTCGTACGAGAATGCACTCTGCATTAAGGCGCGAGTAGTACAAACAAACGTTGGAGTTCAAGAACGCAATGTGCTGTACGAACATGCAAACTTCACAAATATGTTATCAATACGTTCGTATAACATGATCTAATAACATGTAACCTATACGAACATCTAAGGTACATTAGCATATGGGGATATGGGTATACGAAAATGTAAGCATTATAAACATAAACGAACAAACGAGGTATGAGAACGAGTAAGGCCGGTTTCACACGGACCACTAAACGCCAACAAATCGTTGAGAAGCGCTGTTGGCTGTGGCAAGAAATCGCGGGTTCCTTTCAAACGGCAAAAGCGAGTGTCGACGTTCTCCTGCGATTCCTCCCACCACCCTTATTCAGCAGTCGCCTGTTGATGAGACAACATGGATGATAAAGAGTGTTTATTTTTTATAACGCATCGCCGTGCTATAAAACGGCGCAGAAAAGTGATTAGACAATTTTGGGTCCATCCTATCTTGAGTTCCCAGGCTTCTATCGAGTGAGATTTACGACTTCACGCAGACCTTAGGAAAGATGAAGAAAAGTTTTTTACTTATTGCCCTATTTCCGAAAGATCTTACAATGAGCTTTTGAGCCTAATTAGGAATGACATAAAAGGAAATACCTTTTCTAAGGAATACTACTAACATGTGACTACCCTTCACCCTTGAAGAAAGATTAAATCTCACTCTTAGTTAAGTAAAAAAGTTGTAAGGGTTATAAGACTTTTAAGAAGAGACGGTAGAAATAGTCTCTTCAATGTTATCATCTAGGCACTAATTTATAAAAATTAAAGATCTTACTATATGGGCGTTTTTAATACCTAGCAAACAATTTTCCTTCTTTAAAAACAATAGTGAATTATGAAATCAGAAATATATTGAAATTTATTTGCTACTCTATTATATCTTTGAAAATAATTAGCTGCCCAAAACCTATAAAATACGATCACAGTTTTATAAATATATGGTTCATAGTGATGAGATTGAAAGTTGAAACATAAAAAAAAATTGAAAAGAAATAAGGGTTTAATTACAAGATTATATCTTATTACATGTCATAAATTTAATTTAGAAGTACATCATTTAACAAAGTCTTATAAATATATGGGTTGTAGTGCTGAGATTGAAAGTTGAAGTAAAAAAAAAACAAATGGAAAAGAAATAAGAGTTTAATTACAACATTATAATTTATTACATTTCATAATTTTAATTTAAGAAATAAATCATTTAAAAGGGCTCTGAAAAGTGTTCTCTGAAGATCCAGGAGGTGTGATATTTGTCATATCGTTTAAGGATGTATTTATAATAGAGGGGCTTTGTACTATTGGAATGATATCGAGGGTTTGTTGATCGTATGTGTTGACATTTGGTTGGGTACTTGGTCGGATTCCACTGTTCTGAATGGTAATTTGGTTGGTAGAAACTGTATTTTGGCGCATCCTTTTCCACTTACTTACAACGCCGAGCAACTCTGCCTTCATATCTAAGCGGTCATCCTCATGAACTTTCTTAATCTCATCTACTAAAGACAGTAAAAAAAGCTTATCAGGGTCTTCTTTGTGAGTTGTTTGAGTCGGTTGTATACTTTGCTCAAATATTTTGGACATGCTCTGCAAAATTTTTAATTCAGTGGCCATCACTGCGTCCTGGTTTCTTTTTCTGGAAATCACGGAGGCTGGACGAGTTGCGAGTTTCGTCGGAGGCGGAGTTGTTTTTGGTGATTTGTCAACGTCGATTCTCCTTTCGTCGTCATCCAAACCATCTTCGACATTACTGTTGACAGCTTTATCCTCGGTTTCATTCGAATTTGGTTGCAATTGTGAGGAGTTCTCATCGAGCGTATCAAGGTTGGGGGTAGTTTTCCTTTTTTCGACAGGACTTCGTAAAAAAGAGAGCTGGTTGAAAAATACATATGGTTTTTTGGTCGATCTTTCCGAGCCAGACTTATTGTTACTATGCAGATTTAATTCCCTCATAAAACTGTCACGTAGGCTTTTCCATTTGCGTTTCACTGAGGTATCTGTAAAAGAACGCTCAAGTCAAAAACTAATGTTATTCTCTACATGCTCGTTCTACTGCTTTTTCTCTGGCTGACACACATAGTATTTGTATTGTGAAGAGAGGACACAAGAGCTTACACACACACACACACACACACACACACACACACACATACACACACACACACACACACACACACACACACACACACACACACACACACACACACACTTACACACACACGTATATATAGAGTTTCCATAAATTTACGATACACTCTGTATAATATTATCATAATATATTACCATAGCAAATATATATCTATCTATATATATATATATATATATATATATATATATATATATATATATATATATATATATACAGTATATATATTAGGTACTTGGGGAGCGGATGCACTTTCACCGATCTACACTTTACCTACAAGATGGGAATATCAACAGCTTCAAGAATAGTGCGCCGAGTATGTGCTGTTACGTGGACGACTCTTAGACCAATATGTATGCCTGCATCTACCGAACAAGCTTGGCGAGATATAAAGTGATGGATTTTTACAGAGAGCTAACTTCCCGGACTGCATAGATTTTATAGTCGGAAAACATATAAGAATAACAAATCCAAAACAAGGGGGTTCTCTTTTTTTAAATTATTGATTTTTGTAGTCCATTACGTTCGGTGAATCTTTTTAATCACTTAAACAATAGTTTATGACTATTCGAACTTTAAATTTAGTAAATTTGTTAAAACTTACTGAGACAGAATGTATTCGATTGCTAAGTGCCGATCTTCATCAGTGTCTTCTGCTTGGAGATGTCGGGTTAAGCGGTGACGGTTTTAAAGGTAGGTTTTCGATAGTATCAAAGAGTATGTGAGATTTGTATTGTGTCTGTTCGTTTAATATGTTTGTACTTTGTGTTTGTGTGTATCTGTAAATATCATATTGTTCTAGTGTGTTGAGATGTGGTCCTTTTTTGTTGATGTGTAAGATTTCTAGGTTATGGTAAATGTCTGTGTATTTGTGTCCTGTTTCTTTTATGTGATTGTAAAATGTTGAGTTGGTGTTTTGTTAGTGTTCCTCGACGCTTTGTTTAAAGCTGCGACCTGTTTGTCCAATGTAGAATTTGTTACATTCGTCGCAGTTCAGTTTGTATACGCCTGGTGCTTGTAGTTTATTTTTGTTGTTGGTGCTGTGTTGTATTTTGTATTGTAACTTGTTATTAGTTTTTGTATGCTATTTTGTATCCTATTTTTTTTTTTAATTTGCGGGCTATTTTGTTTGTTGTTTTGTTTATAAATGGTAATGTGATGTATATGTTTTCCCTGTCTGTAATGTTAGTTTTAGTGTTTTTTTTTTTTTTGTATTTTGTACCATAGTTTGTCTATTACTGTGGTGTTGTATCCATTTGTGTATGCTAAATATTTAATTGTGTCTAGTTTCTTTGTTTATGTTTTCGGTGGTCGTTGGGACTTCTTTAAGTCTATGGATCATGGATCTGAAGTCTGTGTGTTTGTGTTTGATAGGGTGGTTTGGGGTGTTATGGATAAGTATGTCTGTTGTTATGTGTTTCCTGTAAATGTTGAAGCTGTGTTTTTGTGTGTGGTTTTTTCTTACGGTTAGGTCGAGGAAGTTTAGCGATCGGTTGGTTTCAATTTCTGAAGTGAAATGGAGTTTTGGGTGTATTTTATTAGTGTAGGTGAGGAGTTTTTCGCATTGACGGGAGTTGCCTCTGTATAGTGTTATGATATCATCGACATATCTGTGCCAGTAAATGATTTTGTGTGCGTGTGTATTGTTTGTGAGTATTTTGGTGTTTTCTATGTGTTGTAGAAAAATTTCGCTTAGGACACTACTGATAGGACTTCCCTTGGGTAGGCCATCTGGTTGTGAATAGAAGTTCATCTAATTTGTGGAAAATATAGTTTTAATTGGCGATGGTTTGGAGGGTGTTTATGATTTAGGTGACGTGGGTTTTAGGTATGTTGTTCTGTATTCATTGGGTTTCTAGGATGTTGAGCTTTTCGGGTATGGGTATGTTGGTGTACATATTTGTTATGTCGAGTTATAGTAGTGTTGAATTGTGTAGTATGTTCATGTCTTTTTTTTATTTATGAGGTTTGTTCTGTTTTTTATGTGTGTTTCTGTGTTTACGTTTATGGATTGTCTGGTTATTTTATCCATGTATTTTGCTAATTTATGTGCAGGGGCATTCTGGTAGTTGATGATGGCTCGGATGGGGATATTGGGTTTGTGAATTTTGGGAAGATCGCGGAGGGTAGATGCTTTAGGGTAGATTTGTTTTAGGTTGGATTTTTTGTTTTTGTTGATAATGTATTTAGATGTATTAATTAGTTGTTTCATGGTTCTGTGATATGTCTCTGTTGGATCTGTATGTAGTTGTACTATACTATTATTTATTATGTAATCATTGATTTTGTCATTTAGGCTGTTTGTATTATAATTACTGTGGTGTTGCCTTTGTCAGCTGTGGTGAGTGTGATGTTGTTTAGTTGGGCTTTTTGTTTTTTTGCAGCAATTTTAATTTCATTGTTCCTGTTTTTGTTGGTTATGTTTTTCTGCTTAGTTAGGTTTTTTATCTCACGTCGAAGTGAGTCTTGGACTTTGGTGTCGGTTTTTTGTATGGCTGTTTCAGTTTGTAGTATAATGTTTCTGTTTGTTATGTTATTTGATTTGTTATGTATGTTGTATTTCTGGCCTTTGTTTATTAAATTTATTTCGTGTTGTGTGAATTTGGTATTAGTGAGGTTAACTGTATGTGGGTAGCATTTTTGTGTAGGTTGAAAATATGTTGTGTTTTTTTCTTTTACATAATAGTTGATTATTCTTTTTCTTGTGGTTATTTTTGATGTTTATTATTTTATTAGCTGCCCAATTATTAGTGTCTGTTACGTGATATCGTTGCCGATAGTGTTTGCGAGATTCAAGTGGAGATGGTATAACCTATAAATTAAAAAGTCTTTAATTTTGTACAGGTTTTTGATACTTTGTTTCATGAAAATTATTTCTGCTTTTCGTTTGGTAATTGTAGCTGCTTTAGTGTTGTTGTTTATGTTTTTCATCTAATATGAAAACAAATACATCATATTACCATACATAAACAAAAAAACAAACAAAATAGCCCGCAAATTTCAAAAAAAAGGATACAAAATAGCATACAAAACTAATAACAAGTTACAATACAAAATACAACACAACATCAACAACAAAGATAACCTACAAGCACGAGGCGTATACAAACTGAACTGCGACGAATGTAACAAATTCTACATTGGACAAACAGTTCGCAGCTTTAAACAAAGCGTCGAGGAACACTAACAAAACACCAACTCAACATTTTACAATAACATAAAAGAAACAGGACACAAATACACAGACATTTACCATAACCTAGAAACCCTACACATCAACAAAAAAGGACCACATCTCAACACACTAGAACAATATGAAATTTACAGACACATAAAAACACAAAGTACAAACATATTAAACGAACAAACACAATACAAATCACACATACTCTTTGATACTATCGAAAACCTACCTTTAAAACCGTCACCGCTTGACCCGACATCTCCTAGCAGAAGACACTGATGAAGATCGGCACATAGCCATCGAAAACGTTCTGACTCAGTAAGTTTTTAAACTTTTTTAAACTACAAAAACTTCTTTTCGATTATTCTAATGGCCGTATGTGACTCAAACTACAGTTTCACTTTTGTAAACGTAGGTTCATATGGGAAGAACCCAGACTCAGGGGTTTTTATTGCCTCAACTCTGTTTAACAAATTGCTAGGAAATTATTTAAACGTTCCCGGTGACACATGTGTAGCTAACTGGAGCACTTCACTGCCTTATGTGTCCCTTGATGACGAGGCGTTAAAGCTTTCTAAAACCCAGAAGGATAAGAACCATGGCAATACATTAAAGTGTAATACAACCAGTGAAAGACTCACAACAGGAGTTTTTCCATTTACAGTGTTATAAGAGTTATAAAATTAAAGGGCTAAAATGTTTACGTAATAGAATGCAAACAATATAAGCAATTGTGGCTGGTACAATGGTTTGTTATTTTAACATTGATTGATTAATGCTGTTTTAATATAATACTATAAAAAATGTTTTAATGTATTAAAATAAAAATGCAATTTTTATTATTTATAAACAAATAAATATTCTACTTACGTATATCTGTCTTTAATTGAGCCTCCATTTGCTCATAGTCTGTATACATTATAGAAGCAACATCCTCCCAGGCTTTGAATTTCAAATGCTTGTTGGTATATTCACTTACTGCTTGATTCCACAGCACAGGTCTACTCTCCACCTCGATTATAAATCGTTCAGTGTCAAAGGAGCACATTATTTATTTAGAACAAAGCAGCAGAAGTGAACAATAGACGTTTCTATTCCAGCAGAGACGACGCGACACACGCCAGCAAACGCCAAGACTGCCGAGTCCTGGGCCACTGCAAGCGGTAGTGGCGCGTTCTGGCTTTAAACGCTGTAAACTGCCACTCCCGTGTGAAAGCACCAATGGCCGCCTCCTACAACTCAACAACTCTAGCCGGCGAGCAGTAGGCGATTTGTGGCTGACTGAGCGTAAGAAGTTGCGTTCGGCGTTTCGTTGCCGTTTGTGAAACCGGCCTAAATTAACAAACATGAGTGCTATACTTGTATTTCCGTTATATTAACAAATAATCTATGTAAACCTGTTTTCTTTAGAAAGAATCATTCTTAAGAATCAGTACTCCTTTACGAATGATTTATCAATAATTACATGTAACGTATAAGAACATGTAAGCTATATGGGCATGTCGGGAAACAGATATGTAAGCATTCTAAACCTGAACGAACACATGAGCTATAAGGTAATACATATGAGTGATATATTTATAGTTGTATAAGTAAGTAGATATAATTTATATCATCCATATAAGAACATGAACTGTAGAAAAATATAATGTGTATTATAGTTGCTCCCAAAAAGTGAAAACATATAAGATAAATTGAAGATTTAAGTGATTTAATTTTGAATAAGTCAACTTCAAACCTAAAAGTAAAATAATTTTGGATGAGAAGCGATGTAAATTTCCCAGTGGCAAAAGCCGTGTTTCATATGTCAAATGCCAAATTTCACGTACAAACAACATCAACATTCCATTGTGATCAGGAAAAGAAACCTGAAAGAATTTAAAGATATGAAAAAATTGTAAAATCGTACCAAAACAAAGTGAGAAGGGTTAAAGTGAAAACAGATCATTTGTTAATATTGAAGAAGGGAGTGGGAATATATAACGCCAGCAGTTGTAAGATGTGCAGAGTAAGGGGTATCAAAAGCTACTAGTTGAAGGGACGCTAATGCTTGGGGCAGTCTGGAAACAACACGGAAGAAGGTACGATGTCAATCTCGAAATTGTTTTTAAATTGTGAGTGATAAATAGACAACGTGCGGCTAAAGACTAGTGGTGGCGCAAAAATTTAGAATTCGTGTTTTCCCGTAGTAGGTTTTTAGGGGAATACACATTTAACATCTGTATTCAAAGTGCTCTCTGTTTTCCTAATAAAAAAAATACGTGACACGTATTGTTACATGAATACCAAATTATAAAAATGAGTTTAAACACAAAATGAACTGTAAGTAGGTGTAAAGTGGTTTTGTAACGCTGAAATAAATATCAATAACAGTGAAATCAAGGTTAAAAGTTGAATGAAATTTTAGCAAAGCAAGTTTTATAAATTTATTAGAGAAAAATTAGGTGAGAATAACAAACTTTAAACAACAGACCTTTCAAATTTAAATAAAAGTACGACCTAATTAAAAACATAACTATCAAGACAAAAAAGATATCCCGTGCTGCCAAACCAAAAAGAACCCACGTCGAGCGGGAGAAAGGAGTTGACGAGGGGAGAGAACGGTAAGGAGATTCTACCCCAGACCAAGGACAGACCGGATCTAGGACCAAAACACCGAACCGATGGCTGATTTAAGAAGAGGATTCCCATAAAAGTGAACTGGCAAAACATGTTAGCACTGTTTTTGGTTGTCTTTAAATTTCAATTAATTAATTTTATTTGAGATTTTAAAATGTTTAAATCAATTTTAAGAAGAAAATTTTAAAGTCATATTTTCTTATATTCGATGTGAATTTTAATTTAATATAAGTAGTTTTTAAAAAAACTCTAGAAGATTTAAATTGGTTTAAAATTTTATAATGACTTCAATGAATGGATTCTTTCAAAATGGATTCAACTGAAATCAGTTGAAGTTTATGACAATACGGAAATAATTTTTCAATTTATATATATGAACATGTTTAGATTTATAAGTTAGTTTTAAAAATGTTGATATTTCATATCTCTTTTATATACATTTTTTGTGGATTTTCAAAAAGGAATTTTGTTTATGTGTAATGTTTGATAACAAGATATAATAAATCGAAATTAATTCAGTAAATTAAATTTGATAGTGGATAAATTTATAAAAAAGAACTTTGGTGAAAAATTAAAAAATTTAATTTGGAAAGAAACAAATAAATTCAAAGATGGTAAAAGTAGATTAAGTTATGGTTCGTAGTAACACAAGGAGGTTAAATAATTTGGGAATGTTTGAAAATATTTTTCAATTAAATTTAAATTAAAAATATTTTTGTTTAAATCAAATTAAATTAAAATTTATGAAAGTAAATGGGAGATTCGATTATAAAATTTAAATAAAATATATGAATAATTATGAAAATGAAATATCGAAAGCAGTAGTAGATATCAATAGCCCCACATAAGTAAAAAGAAGGTAATTAAAACAAACATTTGTTCAATATTGTATATGTTTGTATGTTATAATATTTTGTTCAGGGTAAATCGATACAGGTTGGATTATTGAGTTGTTAAATGTATCACAACCTAGAAAATAATTAACGTTAAATTTTTAGTAAATATTTTTAATAATTTGAGAATTTTAAATTTATAATTTAATTTTAAAATATTTTTTTAATGTAGAATAAAGTAAGAAGTAAACTTGTTGCACTAGTTAATTATTTACATAAATAAAAATCAATGGTTTTTACTAACTTACGACCAAGAGTTAAATTTATTTTCATCTAAACAAATTTATTAAATAATCCTACAGTCTGGTCATTAAGCTGTGTGATGCCTTTGAATAAAATATTCCCCGTGATATTGTGACTCAAAGGGTTATATATCAGTAAGTTAAGTTTTTAAAATAAAAGTCCAGTGACTGGTTCTCTAGCAGAATTTGGCAAGCAGCGGTACTTGTTCTGGCTCGTGTCAGGTCTGCTTGTTTCAAATTTTACCTGCATCGGTTGACTACAGATAAGGCTGGATCCAGAGGAAAACAACGAAAAAGAGTGGGTCTGCTTGCGCTGGGTAGGTAGACCGTCACAGTATGTTAGATTGCGAATACTATACGGACATGGAAATTATATGTGTGTGTGAGCTATATGGACGTATGAGCAATAAAAGCATGTAAACTATACTAAGATGGTGGTTATACGACGTATGGCACACACATAAATGAGTTGTATGAACGTAGTCTATTAGATAATCAACATATGACCTGTGTGAACAATTTTATCTATGTCATCTGCAGGCTCAACCAGTTATATGTAGGTTATTTTTTTCGTCTTTTAGAATTTCTGTTTATTTGAACTCTCAAAGGCATTGTCATTGACTTTTCAAAAAAAACTTGGGCAATTAGGGTAACTGTGCAAATGAAACAGTCGTTGTGATTTTGTCCTTTTTGTTTTTTTGTTTTTGTTTTTTTTTTTTTCTTTCGTACTACAAATTTTGGCTATGAAGGATTCCTCTAAAATGTCGTTATTTTTGGCAAAGAACAGCACTCAGTATAATTTACTCCGATAAAGACATCGTTATAACACTCGAGAAAATATTGCTTTATTTGCTACATCTTTTTAATTAGGGCATAATTTTTCAATGTCATTTTATAGCTTTGAATTGTATGTTCAAATTCCTAGCACAAGTTATATTGTTTAATAACAATGCGGTTGGTACGGAAGTCAAGTGTCATTTATTAAAATGTATCACGTTTTTAATAAATGATACTTTGACTCCCGTAACAACAGCATTTTTAGTCGTCAAAAATTGTTGTGAGTGTACACATCATCATACCAGTTATACTGCTTGTCAGGTAAATAAGACAGGTTTATTAATGATATGATTTGCGCAGCACTCCTCTCGTGAAAATGAGCCATCTTGCCCCTAAGGTCAAGTGTTAAAGTGTCATATTAACACGATTTTTAAAAAATCTTTCTTTTCTTTGTTATATTCATGGACTTAACGTGCGTGAAATAAATTTTAAAAAATTTGAGAGCTTATGGTCTAGTTAGTTGGAATTGCCTATTAAATCATAAACAAATAATAGCGTACCACAAAAGGATTGCGTATTGTATAAAAAGTTATAAGTTATGTTTCATGTAATTGATTTCTACGAGTTAAAGGTAGTCTACATCAAATCTAATAAAAAAAGGTAATACATTACTAAATTATAATATAGGAAATTTATTTTTAATTTTCGTTAGTAAGAGTTTGGAAAGCAATAGTGAAAGAGAACACAAACAATTTCCCTAATCACTAGTTTGTTTAACCAACTAGTTTCGGCGACCATGTCACCTTCATCAATAGACCTACAGAGTCATAGTGGCCAAAACTGGTCTGGTTGAATAAACTAGTCATTACTGAGATTTTCATTCAATCTTTTGGAATTTATTTTTTATGGTTTTTAACTAGTTTAAAGTCTAATCATTTGGAAATGCTTTCTTTGAAAATAATTTCTTTAGTTTAAACTCTTAAGAAATGTATTTGAAATTATTACGAACGTTAACAGATATTTTATCGTGAACTATTCTTATTAACAACAATTTCACGAGTAAGTTTTATTTATTTTATTTTTTCATTTGTAATTTTTGCAAAAGATGTTATTACACAGACGTTATTATAAAACATTATATTTGTTCTAAAACTTTGTCTCCTGGGTGTGTTTCTACTAATTTATTCTTAGTTTCACGCGTCCTTTTAAAAAAAATAAATACAAAAGAGAGAATATGATAAAGTTTAATTAAGCTGTAAAATATATTTTTATATGACCTGTGTGTATTGTGTATATTCATTCCATTGTGTTACAATAAAACTTAATTATACAATATTAATTCACATTCTTCTTTTGAAATACTTGAAATATTCAAGTCAAGTCAATTCCTACTTGAGTAAACGAAGATATATTGTAGTTTAATTCATTGCAATAAATAATAACAACCAAACCAATATTACTAGTGTATCCCAAATATTTTCATGTTTACATATATATTTTATTATCATGTATATATATATTGTTCAAATTTTCAATCGTAAATAAAATACTTTTTATTCATCCACTCAAGTTCAAATACAATTTTTTAAACTTTTATAATAGCCTAGTCGTATTAATACAGCTTTTCAATATTATTTCATTATTTTTAACTTAAAAATGTTGATGTTTTTGGGTTGGACTCGAACTGTATGACTACAAGTTTGAAATCTAGCAGTTTGAATTTGATAAATATTTAACCGTATTTTTTTTATATCTTGAGAAATATTATTCATGGGAAAATTTCATTTTTGTTAACAATACTGTAACACATAAGTCCATGATAACATTATTTACATTATTAAATAAAAGCGTTTCTCAGGAAACAACTTGTTTTATGGTGTACGTTTCTCAAGAACAAAAAAAAACCTATTTATTCATGTAAAGGATTTATTATTTTATATTGAAACGTGGAGATACAATCTAGTTCCAAGACTAAAGCCAAATACACGTCTTATTTTTATTAAAAATAAAAATATTTTCAGTAATTTCAACTACCTCGTGTAAGGATACATAAGTATCTAATTTTTAATATTAAAAATATAAATCTATATTTTTAAATGAGCCTTAGAAAAAATTCCAATTTTCTTATACGTAGAACTGTGACTACTTTTTTACACTATACAACGCTTAGTTAGTGGTTGTATAAACTATGAACGTTTTTGAAGTTTAGAATTGATTCTAAGGTGACAAGAGAATGTGGTTTTTTTTTAACTTTAAAGATTGACATTTCCTTTAGACTTTACGTAGAGATGAAACAAAATACCAGCAGTATATAAAAGTACAACTTTAAAAGTTAACCAAGAGTTTCATTTCTATTTAATAAATATTTTTACAGGTAGTTTTTAATCTTTCAGGTGGAACATAAACATCTTATCTTCAAATATATAAGAAAATAATTCTCTCTACTATATTAGACTTGATAAAAGTTTTTTTTTAATTTCCTGACGGCATTGTTTACATTATTAATTAAAACTGTATCCCAGGGAACGAACACTTGCGAGTTTGTACTTTTCTCAAGAAAAAAAGCCATTGAAATTCATAATTTTTGTTTATAGGTTGAAATTACTTTTCTTTATCATGGAAATTATATCAAATTACCCCCAAGGTTAAAAAATAATACCAAATAAAGCGTTAATTAACAGATTTAGTTTTATTTATTTTTAAAAATTTTTATTAAGGTTTATTTCAAAAACTTTCTGTTATAGGGAAGGTTTTAATTATCCTTTAATTATAGGGGAGAAAATTATCTTTAATATAACAGAAATTCAGTCTTAATCCTACATGAGTCTTGAGAAAAGTCTATTTTTATTATATCGTGTATCATAGAAGTCCATGATCGCCTAAAAACAATCAGTTGAAAATTCTTAGTTTTCTTACTTTTACTAGGCCTATTAATAACTTAAATATTACCTAATTTTCTTTGAATAAAGTATTTATTCTCTTTAACGAGCCAACTTTGCAAAGGGTCCAAAAATGTATTTTTAACAAAACAATAGACTTTGAAAAAATTGAAAGATATAAATGAAAATAGTTATCAATTAGAAAACTCTAAGCTTCAAGAAAGTAAAATAAAAAAATGCATACCGTTAAAGAGTGTAGCTTTGTATAAGAATGTATATCATGCATGCCCCTGAATCATCCAAAACTAGAACTTTATGATAAATGTCAGAACATGTAGAACACATTACCGTTGGCCGCCATATTGCTAATAACCCTTGGCTTTCCGCACCTTCCGGACGTGGTTACACTTCTTTATGTGTTCTACGTCCACAGTGCCATGATATAAGAGTGTATATAGAAGATTTATAAGGTACTAAGGAACCTTATTGGTTACCCCTGAGCTTTAACTTTAAGGGCGGTTTTTATGAAAAATAATTTTTTAAAGATGATATATTATCAAAAGAAACAATTGCAATCCTCTGTGATATCCCGGGCTTGACTAAATTTCACCAAATGGAACCTTTAAATATAGGTAAGATTAAAATAGGTGCATAAAGCTCCCCTGGTACAAAATATAAAGCATCCCCCACTACCCCCGGGGGATAATGGCATCGAGAGTGTAGGTTTGCGTACTCAAAATAATATTACTCTCTATGGTGGTTATAAAAAAAGTCTATAGACTTTTATTGTATAACACTATTATTTACTTATTATTATTTACTTCATACTATTATTGTTTATGTAAAAAAGAAAAAAGAAGAACTAAATGCCAAATATAGAAAGTTATACTGGTTGATGGGCAGTTGATGGGTAGTTCTGAACTATCACTGAATAATAAAATAAGATTATACAACCAAATTCTAAAACCCATCTGGACATATGGTATTCAATTATGGGGATGTACCAAAAAAACAAATTTGAAAATGATTCAGACATTTCAAAATAAGGTATTACGTAACATGGTAAATGCACCATGGTACGTTAGAAATGAAGACCTGCACCGGGATCTGAAAATCAAATTTGTTATAGATGAGGTTAAGGTTTATGCCTCTAAGCATTTGCATAGACTGCATATACATCCTAATCAGGAGATTGGGCCAGTCCTTGATGTGACTAGGCATGGCCGCCGTCTACAAAGAACTAGACCACATGATTTGGCCACTTTAGAACAAAGAGAAACTTGAGTTTTCCAACACCATCTATTTTTTTCTATAAATGAAAGTCATTAGTCAGTTGCTTCAACTGGTCATGACAAAGGGAGGTGTTTTTAGTGAGTAAGAATCTCACACTGTTGCGTAATACGGATTGCGCAGCGTCTTTTTGAAGATTTTCACCTACCCATTAAAAAAAAAAAAAAATACTATTATTGTAACGATTTTAATTCAAAGTTGCATTCAGAAAAAACTAGACCTCACCTTTTCAAAACAATAAACTTTTTAGGGTTGTAATGTTTAGTAATGTATTTTTAATAAATTGTATTATTATATACAGCAATTCTATTTTTTACAGTGACGTAGTAAACGTTATTTTATGACAGAGCAAAACTGGGAGAGTATTTTTGTCACTTGTTTTTCATAATGAACATTTTTTTTTTTTTAAGAAAAAAGTTCCGTTACAACCCTTGTAAGAAGCAGGATAAAGTAGTGTATAGCTTTCACTCGTAAGCTGGCGCTCGATCGATAGGAAAGAAAAAGCTAGCTATATTTTAAAACATTGGTTTTTTGTAGGGCGTGTTGCATAAAAGGCAATCGCTAAGAAATTCCACGCGTTGCAGTTTTTTAGAAAACTTTTATAAATAAATTCGTTCGAAATTTGTAAATGGTCTGGTTAATATAACAAATCAAATAAAATGATATTTATAACTGTCTTGCGGCCTTGTCAAATCTACATTATTGTAATATAAATACTTTAGCTAATACCTGATAGTTTCTACCTGGTATAAACTTCAAAGAGACTTAAAGGAAAAGTATTATTAATTTTTAAAAAAGGTAACATGTTCAAGTGCTAACTTCTTCAGGACGTTAGTGATCATAATGTCCAATTTGCTGTCGCATTTACTCAATGAGAAATTCCATACATTCATATTTTCCTATATTTGTTTCCAAATTTGCAACACTACAGTTTATTAATATAAAGACATGGAATTCTTTGGATTGAAAAGTCTGCTTGTATGAGAACACTATCTTATCAACGTTCCGACACACCTTCCTTAAGCGTTAAGTTATTTTTTCATTTTTTATAATACACGTTAAAATACTCAGTTAAGGGAAGCCAACAATAATGAAAAACTAATACAAATTTAATGAAACTTCCCACTGTAAACGTAAGGGAAAATGATTTGTTATAAATCCATCTATATTTAATGTTTTTAAACACGTAGCAGCACCATCGCTTTATTAGTACTATCCTAGACAACAAGGGCTCATTCTCAAACCTTCCGACGCGCACGCGATAGTTGCAACCCTCCATTGATTACATTGACGCCTCAGGCTACGGGATCAAGTCTTATATGATATCAACAATCGCATCCCTTTGTTTCCTCCCTTAATAAAGCCAAGTAGCCTTACTGCCCGAGGGTTGCTTCCCTCTATACAACACACACATGACTCAAGGCAAAGTAAACTTTCAGAGTAAAAGAACGCGACAATTAAACGCAAAATATTTCATGTATTTTATTAATTAGTTTTTTATGAAAAATGTTGATCTTTAACGTTTAGGAAAGTTACTCGTATTTTCCTAGACTTAAAATAATATGTTGGTTTAACTGTGGCCGATAGGGTAAAAGAATTTCAGGAATAATAAAAATTATGTTGAACACTGTTGGCTACAATTCGTTCTGAAAACATTTATTAAATGGTTAATTTAAACAGTTACATAGATACTTTCTACGTGAATATTTTAATTTTTATTACTGAATACTTTGTGGTTTTGAGGCTTTTCACCATAAAGTTTAAGTTATTTACAAGTTTTCAATTATCAAATCTCACAAGTCGTTATAGCATCTTCGAAACAATGTTTATCCTGAAGACTTTAGGTTCTGCCGCTACCTGCCATTAAAAGATAGTGTTGCGCCGTTCATTTGTACTGCGAGAATTTTCTTGGGTGTTGTAAGTTTAAGATCTGGTTGAACAAGTGACTTCCTGCTACAGTTATCTTGACTCATGCCTCACGCAAATACGGCTAGCATAGCACCGAATTTGCTATGCTGACGGGTTTTTTTCATAACGGAGTAAGAAAGACTTCAAGAAATGTATTAACATGTAAATTAAATTTATTTTTAAAATAAACTACTTTTAACATTTATTGGTATTTATTTATTTATTTATTATTTTTTTTTAAGTTATTAGGGAAGATCTTTTCTAAACGTGAAATTGTTGTATTTTTCATAACAAAAATATTGTAAAGGAATTTGTTGTACAAAATTTGTGAAATAAAACCTCTCCTTATTAGTCTCTTCATACAATTGGGCATTGAATTGTTCAGAATGTATGGAATCTCATGTTTCCCTTCTATGCAAAACGTCGTTTCCCTTCAACCAATATTCGACGAACTCTTGAGTATGTATATTCCTCTCTGTGATATGTGCATAGCTGAAACTCTAACTGTGAGAGAATTTTTGACGTCTGTTAGTACAGCGATCAGGCTTTAAAGAGATGATGGTCTTTTAAAGAGCAGGATCAAAACTAATTTCATTACATTACCTAAGAAATTGATAAATTCAATACATTTCTTAAAACTAAACTTTCTGCATAATTACTTTTCTTTTTATGGTAGTCTAATCCTTTTTTTCTCTACATACATAGTTATTACTGATGTGAGTAATGTTAAATGTTTGTCTTTTTCCGTAATTGTAAATATGTGTTCCGTATTAGACGTATGTTTGGCGTCATCTAGTTTTAGTACCTAATTTGTTTAAATTTCAAAACAATTCATTATTCTGTACATAACGTTGTAATTTTGTTTGTATGATTTTGTACATAGGGTGTATAGAATTTTGTTTCAATTCCTTGCTTGTTTGTTTTTACATATTTTGGAGCTGGTAATTTACAAACTGGTATTTTAGTTAAAATACATAAAAAATATCAAAATTTTATTTATTAATGAAAAGTCAAAATAATTTTCAATCACATATAAGGAGACTAAAATAATGTAAACTATTAGCGTTACATCAGTTAATTCATCTGATCCTGCAAGACAATAGTATTTTAAGAATGGTTTAGTCATGGGTCGATTACAACCACACTTGTGCGGAAGGTAATATTTCTCTTCTCTTGCAACCCCCCTCCCAAATGTACCTGTGGCTGGCTTATTGTCCGCTATTGCTTCTTGACAGGGGTCATAAACCGTCCCTGGCTTACTGTCCGTTTCATTCTCGCTAGAGGTGTAAGTCGTGGTGGATGCGTATTACATGAGTTAATGAACAATATGTATATATATACATGTTCATATTCCTTCACGGATGGAAAAATATCATGAAGAAAGTTACTATCCGGAGTACATCCGTTCATTTTGCAGTGCATAAAATTGCAGCTCCGATTATTCGCTAGAATCTCATCTAGCAATAACGAGGTTAATGTTAACAACAGTTGACGTGCACCAGATCTGTTGTTGAGTTCACCTCGTCAATGCTAGATAAGATTTTAGCGAAACGTCGGATCTGCGATTTTATACACTGCAAAATGAACGGAAGTACTCCGGATAATAATTATTAATCACACACACACACACACACACACACACACACACACACACACACACACACATATATATATATATATATATATATATATATATATATATATATATATATATATATAATAAGGGAGTTAAGCTCAGACTGCTGTAGTCCTGTGTTCTCTGCTTTAAGTGCATATTTTTTCGCGATTTTATGTGATTCAAGGGAAGATAGTGACGACATGTCTGCGTAGTGCATCCAATAAACAAGAAAAGAAGTAGTTTAAGGGAATACCATCACATTTTTATTGAACTAAAATATGACCTTGAACGATTCCATTCCTATATGAGGATGAACCTGAGACATTTACTTATCTACTTGAAAATATTGCATTTACTAAATATTAAAATAGTGCAAATACTTAACCTAACTGATACCGCACTATCGATATTGGCAGTCAAATATCTCTCGCACAGCGTGTTGTGGCGTGGAAAGGATAGGACGACCTTGAGCGAAGCAGCCAGCTAGACTGCGAGGTAAACATCCATGTAGAATCAAATCAGTTTGTAAGCAAAAAGCATCGACGTAAGCATCTTGCAAGGTATTACGATGTACCTTCACCTCGACCTACCCGTTGTGTTCACCTCCGTATGTTACAGTGCATTTAATTTACATGGATGTCTACATCGACAGCGACCACGACCTACAAATTTACCACGACCCACTGTGCTGTCCGCACCCTTATTCGGACGGGGTTGACTCTCTCTCTCCCTCCCTCTCTCTCTCTCTCTCTCTCTCTCTCTCTCTCTCTCTCCCTGTCTCTCTTCTTCTCTCTCCCTGTCTCTCTCCACGTGTCTGGTCGCCACTACTCCGCCAACGCCTCATATATGTCAAAACAAACACAAGATAAAGTAGCTCCAATTTCTCCAGTTACACAAACTGAAAAGGCTGGTACTGAAGTTATATTGTAATTTAATCTGAAGTTCACATTTATAATTTTAAATACATAATTACTTCAGTACGATAAGTTTGTCATGCTTTCACAATTCCTACTTGTGAATGAAGGTTGAATGTTTTGTGTAACATATTACATTTAAACGAAACTTTTAAAAGGCTTCACCATATGACCAAGGTGTTAGGACTATACAACTCGAGAGAATCGAGAATCGGAAGAGAAATTTTAGAATCGAAATCAGAAACGCAATCGAAAATTTTATGAATCGGCCCAACCACATATTTTATCTGCCGCATCAGAATGTGACCCTCCGTAGATACTCACCCCTCTATAGGCTACACCCCTCCCAGAAAAAATTTATGGCTCGCTAAGGTATATTAATCTTACTATATACCTAGGAATTTTGATTACAATAAATTAGGAAGTCATTTTAAACTTAATAAAATCACTATCGCTAACTTCCCTGACCAAGATAGCTGACGATCTTTGGTTAAACCTAAAATCTGCCACTTTTTAAAAATATAGGGGCAAAGGAAATGTTAAAGTCCGACAAACAAGCAGTGAGACATTGCCACGGCAGCACCTTTTGAATTTTAACCAGCTTTTCTCAGCGTTTCGCAATTAAGTGACTCGAGAAAGCTTCACTGTCAAGACGTCTTTCGTTTTAAGTTAATTAACGTGACACAGATTTTCAGCGCTTTTAGAATCACTCTTTAACGCCAAGTATAACAAAGTCGTGATTTATTTTTCTTAAAGGATGATAATTAATTACATTTCAGAGACAACTACGAACTTTAATCTTTATAATAAATTACAACTAATTAAGCATTCTACAAGCGTTCTTTCAGAAACTTAAGACAACAGTAAAATAACTGTTTATGTTTTATTCCAGCTTTAATACTTTCAGAAAATATTTATAGCAAGCGTGAAAGCACGGAGCAAGAAATATTGTTATCATTAAAGTGATGGAAAAAAACTTACGGAGTTAAATTATGACACTTCTGATTCTGCGTGACAAAATATGTACATAAAATATATTTGTATAATTAAATTAATATGATGTTTTGTGTGTATTTATATATAATGAGGATTTTAACGATTAGGATAACACAAAATATACTGAATAATTTAATTTAATTCAATATTTCAAAACCGTTTTCTGAAGGTCATTCTGAATAATAGAACTTACTACAATAACAAAACTTAGCCCTGTAAATAACTGAAACTTGGACGAAATATTTTAATATATTGGATAATTAGTTATATATTGTCTAAGACAATATATTGTCTGACCAATGCATCTGAACTTTGGTTATATAAAATAAATCTTTTATAAATATTTGCCTTTGAAGGGAAAATTCTATTGAAACTTGTACTGCCTGTTACTGACACTAAAACGGGTTGTACGACTTGTATATCCCGCATTTGGCACCCAGTGACTGTCGTCTGTTTCCTACCATGAAACGTTAACTTGCTTTTCAGCGCTTTGACGATGAGGAGGAGCCTCAAGCACACGTACATGGATGAAATTCAAGTGAGTGATTTTTATTAACAGCTGTAATTCCGAGCTAGTAAAATTATAATTTTCTAAACTGGTAACTATATAGAAAAGTAGTGTCAATTTGTAGATAGCTCTCAAGACCTAACGGACGGATTAGAGCTATTAGCTAATTATTCATTCCTGAAATTCCTGACCTTAAGTGAGGCTAACCGAGAATAGTACCAATTGAAGGAGTTTCTGATGGTATGGAAAACCAGACCAATTGGAGGGTTCTACTTCGTTAGTTCTAGAAGAGCGGGTGAAACCGTACTTTACTGGAAACTCGACACTCAGATGAGCTGGTAACCAATCTAGGTCTTAAAGTAAGGCATTTGATCTTTTACTGGTATCAATTGTCTTGCCATCGAGCCCTCCGATAGGTTGAGCACCCAAGTGTTTGAGGTTGAAGCATAGGATTTGAAGTATCTAGTCTGCCGGCAGTGTGGAGTCGGTCGAAAACCCTCATCAAATAGATAATCTGGCTCCATTTAGTAGCAAGACCACCATGATCTGTCAGGTTGTATGTAAGGTCTATCTCTCACGTAATAATTGACATCCTGGCTTCTTTACATCCTAAGACCTAATCTTCATTCCTGAGAGTCCGGCTCATAGGTAAGGACAACCGAGAGAAGATAGAGTTAGGTTAAAATCTTTGAGTATAGACGAGATGAAACCACCTGGCAGGGTGTATAAGGGGAATATGCCCTCTCTTGGAAGATTTTGCATAATTGAGAAGACCTCTCTATCGGAGTCCCAAAGCGAGTCTACTCTTTACAAGACTAACTTTCGGCATGACTGAAACGTATGTATTTAAAATAACCATTATTAAAGTTACGATTTCAGAAAATTATTTACGTCAATTGTGTTATAAATTATATGAGCACTAAAAAATAATGCCACGAAAATAAACTAATATGTGAAAGAAATGAGGATTCCTGAGGATTCAATAAACCAGCAGGCCAATCATTAACTTAAATGAAACAGGAGCTAAATTAAAACTCTATAAAAGTAAAAATCAGTTAATTCAACTCAAATATAGTAAAAAGGTTTAAAAAAACGAAAGATGAAAGTTAATAAAGAAGTTAAAATAAAGTAGGAATCAAATCTTCGATTGTCGTCAACACAAACCAATTTTGATTCAAATCTGAAAATATTCGTACCAGAGATTTTCAAAATTTAATTGGCCTACGTTATATGTTTCGAACGAAGCAATATCAAGGCGAGTAACAAAACGTGTCTAGGATTAAATTTCAGGGCGATCTGAAGTTCTTAATTAAAAAATAGGAGGGAAGATAAGGAGTCTTTCCGTTCCCGTGGAGGTAATTTGAAAAATATAAGCTTTTTTTAGGAAAAAAGTATTAAAAACGGAAAAAACCCAGTAAATAGGAAATAAACCAACAACAAGTACCTAAATGTAACTAAATATTGTAAGGATATTCTTTTAATGTAGATACATGTTTTAGATATTGAACACTGAGGTAATATTTGCCATATTTCATTTCTAAATGAACAGTAAATTTGCTGTTTTATTAGTGTATTAGAAAACGCTTAGGCCAAAAATTAAAATTAACCTCAAAATATTTGGGGGTGTCCTGTTACCCAGCACACCTCTTCAGTAGGCCACTGGGGAGAACTAAGATTTTTTCAGAATAGAAGTAACTTTTAGTTTTTTTTTATTAAGGTAAAAAGTGCGTTATTGCCTCATAAACGGAAAGTTATTTGAAAATGTGGGATTAGGATGTGAACTTACTTTCTCATACTTGCAGAAAACTCAAGGATTGCGTGGATAGGTACTTTATCAAAGAGAACTGCATTATATTTGGATCTACTAAAGTATGATACTCCCAAAGGATTAATAATAGAAGAGAAAATGGTTTTATTGAAAGCAGATTGTAGAAAATAATAACATAGAATTACATTATAAAATGAACAGATAACATTCAAAACAAAAAAAAAACGATTGAAAAAATGTTTGTATGTGATCGAAAACTTTTTTCACTCAGATTTTGTATGGGGAGGAAGATAAGGTACTTCAAACATTACTTTTAAAATTTAACGTATGAAACTAGACAGTTTCGAAATCGATAATATTTACACAAGGGCGCCACAGATTGTATTTTTATAGTTGTGTACGTAAAACTTTATGGCTTTCAAGGTACAGCGCTTAAACATAGGCTATGAAACTTTATAGGTTGGCTTATGTACCTAGCAAATCAGAGTTAATAAAAACGTTACATTAAAGATGACCTCGATGCTGAAATACAAGTGAAAGTGTACTTTAATGCCTAATTTTTTTCATTTTGAATCCATGTGTTAAAGTTATAAATTTATTACTAAGAAACCACATTTTCAAATTAAAAATTAAAATTTTAATTTTTATTTACAATAAAAGACGAATTAACTTAAGTAAAAGTCTAATTTAATAGAAAGTCCTAATTTAATAATATATTGTCGATTTTTAACCCAAAGTTCTTGAGGGTTGGGGGGGGGGGGGCGATCGCCCCATCCCCCCCCCCCTTGGATACGCGCCTGTAGACTTGGTGTAGAAAAACAAAGTTTGACGATTCTGAGTTAATTATGTTTGGCATTGTGAGGGAGTTATAACGATTAGGAACAGGAATTCTGTATATGTAAATAACAAATCTTTAGACAAAATTACAAGAATGTATCGCGTTTTTACATCAATGACTTGGTGTGGAGAAACAGTTTTTGACGGTTCTGAGGAAATTATGTCTAACATTGTGAAGGAGATATAACGATAGAAACGGGAATTGTTTACATGTAAATATCAAACATTAGACAAATTTACAAGAATGTATCATGTTTTTACATCATAGACGTGGACTGGAGAAACAATGTTTGACGGTTTTGAGGTAATTATGTCTAACATTGTGGGGGTATAATAATATATTTGAGGGTTTAGTATGTGTATTGAGAGTAATTTAAAGTTTTTGTATTTCATATAGTTCGGTTTTGAAAAATCTGTGATTCTTTTTAATTTTTCAACAAGACTTGGTTGTTTGTTACTATTTTTTATTGCTTTTATAACCTCTTGGTATTATATTTGATCTTGGTAATATTGCAAGCGACTTTGGTAACACTATTCGCACGACTACTATTATAATGCAGAGTTATTTAATGTAATTCTCCCAATTAAATTCTATTCATAAAAAGAGGTACGGTGAAGTTTTATTTTTTCAAAGGCTTTCAAATATACCCCTCCTAGTATAACTTAAGAAGAAATGATGAAATTTGCGAATTTTAAATTACTTTTATACAAGTTAACGTGTTACACATGTAGGCTTATACTTATATCCCAGGATAAAGATGAAACAATTATTAAACAAGTAACATAAAACAAAGTAAATAAAAAAAACCCACAAAATTTATTTTCAACCGAATAATCTTCATGCAATTATTAACTTTATACTTGCACTTTTTCAACACATCTCTGTTTTGTTTTAACTAAACCTGTTAATTTTTAAACGTAATTAAGTCTTTTAACTGATGACAAAAAGGAATTGATTGGGATAGTGTTACAAAATTATTCAAACAAAATTAAGGCATTTTTTATTATAATTTGATTTTACAATACGGGTGTAAAGAAATAAACGCAGTTTTATTATCAACTTTCTTCTCTAATGAAACATACACTACGCTTTTTATAAAAATTCTTTAAAATAAATTTTCTTGACACAATGAAAAATCACACTATAAAAGCTTGTCGCCGGGTTGAACAAAATCGGTTGTCATGGCAACGGCATACAACAACGTTCCATTTGATCTTTGACAGCATCTTGCCACTAGATGTCTCTGATACTCATTTATCTCCATTAACGCCATTTAACGTTAATGTACAGTCGCTACCGACAAAACGTGATACAGAATAGATAGCGTTCATTTTACCCGGGTTATTACGCACGTCTTTAAACGTCTCCAGTGAGACCAAATGAAATTTCAGAAATAAAACGCGGAGACTGGCAGTCAGAGAAGTAGAAGCCACAATTATGATTATATTTCTGTCAATGATAATAACATACATATTTCGACTCCACTTTGACGCTTAAAACAGCTGCTCTCTTCCCTCCCAGTTCTTAGAAGCATCACGTCTTAATTCTAACTTTATTTCACTAAACTTCCTTTAACACTTCACTATACCTTTAAAAGTTTTCCTCTTCTGTTCAAGAAAAGAAGATTCCTGTTCATTATAACTTGCAATGTGATCCATTGGCTATATGACATTATATAAGTTGTGATTTTCACACATAAAAAAAGGTCTCAAACTCAAAACTAATTGAAGTTGGGGACATCATTTAGAGAATATGCGGAAACCTATCATATGAGTATTAAGACAAGTTGTCCAAGATTATTTGTATAAGAGTTTTCTTGGAGGTTATACAAAATAATTTTCTTAAAAAAAGTGAATTAGTATGCAAATGAGCTAACCAGGTAAAAGAAATTATTTAACACAGATACAAAAATTAGAGAACAAAAAAAACTAATGAATAATCAGAATACACAAAAAACACAAACTCTATAGGCTAGAAATTAAACGAGCATAATATAAATATTATTTACAGAAAGCTATAAATGAAAAAGAGCTATAAAAAACAACTAATAAGAAATAGGAACATAAGAAAAAATGAGGTAAATAAACAAATGATATTAATCTCAGGTTTAAGGGTTTGTATTAGCAAGACCATTAGACTTTTTGAAGTTGTTTTTATAAAGACTATAAGGCCATTTTTTTCAAAAGATATATGCAACTACAGTATAATAGAATTGGCGATGATAGCGCCAAACTGAACGATATAGTTCAGTTCAACGTATAGATTGAACGTAAGCGTTCAACCAAGTGATTCAATGCACTTATATTATTTTCATACACATTCCTACGATTTTATCAGCAGATTCCGATCAAACACTTATATAATTTTTGCGTCCGCTTTGGCCTTCTTTCCTGAAAGAATTCTCTCGATCTGACTTACTTCCAAAATTATTGCGATACAAAATATTCACTCAGCATTGGATTAAGGTTAACTTAAACTCGCTTTGTAGTTATATCGATTGAGAAAAGTTTGGTAGAATATTTTTTGATCATACACACACTTTAAGATATCTATATCTTGTGAGATCTACAGTAAGCTCTGTAGTAGATTTAAAATTAGAAAGGTATTGGTATTTGGGAGGGGAGAGAGTGGCTAATGCAGCGTTATCACTTCGCTAGTATGGCGCTTTCTCTTCTGTCATGGGAGAAAGGAAGTAAGGGGCGGATCTCCTCTGTATGGCGTCTCTGCTGTGTAGATCTACTATGGCAATTCTGGTTGTCATGGAAACCACCAGTCACTCATTAGGTGTTTTGAAACCATTAAAGGATAATCTTTACGTTTAAATCAAAGTTATTATGTATAAACATTTTTTCTGAATTTTTTATTAGACGTAAACCCTTGAATAATATATTTTGCCCTTATTGTTCAATGAAAAGCATTTTTCATCCATATTTTTAAGTTTATTTTTTTTAAGGAAATATTCCAGTCATCTTTATTCTGTTTAATAAAAATCCTAGAAATGTAATTTTACTATCTGTAAACTAGGTCCTATCTGAGTAACATTGTAATATTAAAGCGTGAGATTAATTTTATTTGTTTACTTATATCTATTTTTCTAATGTTCTTATTTCATATTAGTTGGGCTTTTATTGCTCTTTTTCATTCATAGCTTTAAGTTTTCGAGATTTATACTATGGTCGTTAAATTTCAGTGTGTCTGTTTCAATGTGTTTGTTTTTGTGTATTTTGACTATTTATTAGTTTTGACATTCTCTAATTTTTTTAGCTGCATTTGTGACCGTAAAATTTAATTAAATGAAGAAATTACTGTAAATATTTGTAAATAAGGAGTTGTCGCGTTCCCATAACAAATTAATTCTACCCCTACTTGTGTTTACACTGCATATAATAGACCATTTTAATTTAATCTTTTCCCAATTGCTTTCTATATCAGTCACGTTTGTGACAGTAAATTGCGTGGGCGACCCGACACCCAGTGGTTACTTGATTTTATCCGCACGTCCTCAGCTACGGCCTCCACAATAGTGACAAAATCAACACAAGAAAATGCTTTTCAACTGGTGTCCGTGCGTAACGGACTCCACCAATCAGCGAGTCTGTAGAAAAACATTACACAAGTGTTCCATGGACAGCTAATCCTATTTTATTGGTAATTCCAACGGAAGGGGATTTTCTTTCTGCTCGGAACTAATGGTGTAGTCACGCAGTGTTGCCAACATTTCCGGAGAAAAACTGGATTAGATTAAACGTTTTTGATACCAAAAAACGAAGTATTCACATTATGTAAAAACAAGTTTACTTTAATTAAAATTAATGTACTCTCATATTTTAATTGGTATATTAAAATCGCACCTCCATTTGTACGATTTAATAAGTTAATTACCTTAAATTTTAATAAGGAAATATTGTTTTGTCCCTTACTTCTCGTTAAAATTTCATTATTACCCACCACTATAGCGGCGGAAGAATTTAAACCATTAAATATCAGTTCTATAACAAATTGTATCAAATTTTAATATACCAACATATTTTTTCTTGCACTTATTGACCTTTGGTGCTAAAAGAACGAATTAAGTACATTACATAGCAGGCGGTGTATGGTTATGGAAAATAGAAATATGATTAAAGGCATATGTAGGATTTTATTCAAGATAATAAAATACCATGATCCATAAGGATGGGAAATAATCATGACAAACGTAAACAAGATCTAAGGTATCATCTAAGATCTAAAGCAAGATCTAAGAATGATGAATGTCGTAAGAAGGATATAAGGTGAATCTATTATTCCTAGGTGTTCATAATAAGCTCTTAAAATTGAAAAACCATGGCAGCCTTAAACACGATATAATTTAGATTTACTTTTTGTAGGACGTCGTAAGTTGGTGCCCACTAAAATCCAGTGTAGGTTTAGATATTGGAAATAAAAGTGTATTATTTAAAAAATTTAATAGAATTAAAAGAATTTATATAACCTAGAAAATAGAGGGTAGGGGTAAATTAAGACCAAGTGAAGGCTTTGTATTAACTTTCAAACACCAAGTTCTATCTTCTATCCTTAAATAGTATAGAAAGTATCTGATAGATGAACCATACATATTGTTCAGTAAAGCAATAAAACTAGGACGTAGGTAGGTGAATCATGACTCTCACACAGGTTTGTTTCCCAGGGATAAGCTTAATCTATGTCTGGGACAGAATTATTTACACTGGGACCTCTACACTGAAAAGACAGGGATTTGGAAAGATTTCTAAGACTAGAGTTCTAGCCATAAACGTTCATTACAATCAAACTAAAATAAAGATGAATTTGATTATATGTTTTTCTTTTTTAAGATAGTTATCGGTAAAACGAGCTTTTTCAAACGTGTATCGTAATATTTTTTACTAGATGAAATATTTATCTGCCACGAACAATCGTTCCATCAACCTATACTGTGTAACCTATCAGTAAATAGCTTATTCATAAATAATGGTGATTTACGTCTTTAATAAAACCAAGGACGTAAATTCTTCCCTATATTTAGAAGTCAGTCCTTTCCAGACACTTTTATGCCTTTGTTTCAGCGAATTGTTCAATATTTTTTAAATACTTGCTCCCACGTCTCGCAGCAAATAATTTCCTTCCATTACACTTCCATCGCTATTTCCCATTTCTCTTCCCTATGTTAGTTCTTACAAGGCACAACTGCGACTTGTATAACTGACAAATCTCTATTTAGTAACACATACTGTTTATTAAGATTGAGAGCAGGTCTAGCTCGGGTGAAGATTCTACTACCCTTAGATATTCTTTAATTTAATTCACCTTTCCTTTTTTACCTAATAGACACTTGTAGTAGAAAGACTACTCCAAAATTTCTTTTACTCACTTCTTGAAGACCCTGATTGAAAATATATCTTTCAGGTAATGATATATTATCTGCTCAAGCGTGCCCTATTATTCTTCATTCTGGTTGTAGGAATTCATTTTATCTCTTTCCTTACTTTTTTTTAATCATTTACCCCTCTTTATCTTTTTTTTTAGGTGGTGCACAGACTAGACCCTTCTTAAGGTCCCCCCCCCCAAAAAAGAAATATAGATTAGAGAACAGTTCTGCCCATACGTACTTTTATCTTCATTCCGTTGCAGGATATTATTTTATGTGTCTCATTATATCTTCTTTAATTAGATCTTTCCTTCTTTGAATTTTTTTCACCAGTTGGATCACAGGCTAGACACTTCTTTATCACCCCCATAAAGCAGAGACATCAGACATGCGATTCATCACACCATGATTCTCCCTTATATCCCCCTTCCAGGGATTCTATACATTTACTCTAATTATATACATTATTAACAATTACCAAATTGTATAGGCGATAGTAAACACACTGGCTGATCTCCTTAAAATAAAAAAAATGACCTTAGATTCCTTTTTTCGTATATAACTTTTTTTCATTTTGTGCAGGTAATCGCCAGACGACTCATATAACTCTATTAGGATCTACCAAATCTAGATCCTTCTCATATCCAGCTAACAAACTTATTATTCCGCAGCCTGTCTTTCACGAAACTGTTTTCTCTATAAAAAAATCCCTTGTATTTTAAAGTTTACGTTTTCTTAAAACCTGTTGCGGAATCGGTAAAAATAAAATTAATGTGGCGAGACTTTTAATATACAGCACTCCAAATGCTGTAATCTGGATAATTTATTGTTCAGCATATAAAAACGATGCTGCTGGGACAATTCATTTCAATAAATTTACTAAAGTTGGATTATTGACCTATGAGTCATAGTTTTTATATTCAACTCCTGATAGAGGCTGGTGATGAGCTTCTCTTTCTGTTACAAATATTACTTAATTCTCTCTTTCTCCCGCGCTTTTCTTTGTTAGTTTTCCTTTACATCATGAAAGTATATTATGTTCTTTCGCTTATAAAAGTAACTGTATCTTTAAAAATACAATATCTTTTATAAAACCTTTTTTTTATAATACCTGTTCCCAACTTTGTGTCACAACATTTACAAAATATGTTTTACCTATAAAACATACAGTTCCTAATTTAACCGTAACGATGTTCCAATCACCTCACGTTGTCTGTCGACTATGAAAGCAGACACATCTTTACGGTGTCCTAAATTTGGATATCTCGCCGGAACAAATCTGGGATGGTTTAAGAAATTGGTTCTAGTTGCTCACGTGAAGCTCTCCTTAAGTGTGCTCAGGCATGTGGTACAGTCGGTTAAGAAACTTTGTGTCACTTGTGAAATAGCTCTAAAGAAAACTAAGTCCTTATGACTTACATATTTCCATGTAACCTTCTCTTACTTTTTAGATCGGCCAAGAGAAAGTCTATTCTACAGCACACAATAAATTCGTTACAGGTACTTTAAACCTAATAGCCTCAATGAACAAAATCTATAAATTTGGTTTCCATGGCTTGAACGTCTTTAGTACTGTTCATTTACAGTTTGTGAACTCATCTGATACTGAGTCTGTTTCTCTGCCAGAGACAAAATTAATTGAAGATAATCAAACGTTTGGTAAAACACGTTTCCTGCCTTAGAAACAATAAAATCAAAAACACATAAAGCACGATCTAGGAGCTTTACTCTCGATCCGGCTTTAAAGGGTTTTGTACATAAAACTGATTTAGTCGCTTCAGGGTACGTAACAGTAAATCTTGTGATCACTGTTTTTACTTAGGTTATGTAGTAAAATTATAAACATATTTTACATACAATCTTAAGGCGTTGCGTAAGTCACCCCTTAATCACTTTCTAGTGGTTTCTATGAGACGGATTCACGAGGCTGCCCAGCACTTAGCAGAGTGACGTCACTTACTTTTTTCTTCATCATCTCCCGTGAGAGATGTATACAACGTGGCAACACAGCGCTAATCCGTTCTCTCAACCTTCTTATAAAAAAAAAAAACTTTTACATTTTATTCCATTTCGATAACATTCATAACGACCAGTATTCAAGGCAAAAAAATTGGTAGAACCAATGTAAATAACCAATTAAAATAAATTCATCTAAATGAAAAGCAGGCTTAACCACCAATTAGTCCTTAGAAACAAATAAAAACATACACATAACTCACAAATTAATCATTTATTTACTCATACGCGTTTCAACTCAGTACTGGGAGTTGTAAGTTAGAGTTTGTAGTAGTAACACTCAATGATGATGATGACTTGGTCATTGAAACGCGTATGAGTAAATAAAAGATTAATTTGTGAGTTTTGTGTATGTTTTTATTTGTTTCTAACATAACCTCACAAGCTAAGCTCAAAGAATATTTATTTTAATTAGTCCTTAGTTGTCCTAACTGTTATTCTACATCAATATACGAGTATAACGTGGTCTTTCGTCCTAACGATCCTAACGCCCATACGTGAACAGAAAGGCAAACAACTTTAAAACGAATTGGAAGAGTGTTCGCCACTTTTTTTTTTAATAATAAAACCGTCATCCGGTAGTACAAAAAAGTAAATAAGCCAGTTCGAGGTTAAACCATAATGTTCGTGACGTCACCCAGTCGGCAGACGAACACGCGCCGCAAGAAATGACACGAGTCACGTTCAATTAACGTACATATCACACAGCTGCCCACATGCCAGCAACTGCTTGAGTCAAGTGGTTGTTCCTGTGTGAAGTTTAAAAGGTCAAGTTGAATGAATGGACGCGTCATCACGTGACTTATGCATTGTTAAGAATGTGCAGTTGTACAAGTCAAAAGGGAAGAAAGGTTGAAAGGTGAACATGGTTCTATGACCGTTAGTTTCTTATTTTAATTTCTTGGAATTTGTTTAATGAAATTACAACTAACCTTCCATTAAGTCATCATATAGTTTGAAACCTCCCGCCTTGTGCTTTAAATACCATTGTAAACAAAAATGGCGGAGATCAAGTAAAATTCAAGAAACGTTTGTTGAACAAGTGATATATGCTTTTACCTTTCCTCTAATATCAGCAGAGTTGTTAGGATTACACTTTCAGGTAACACACACACACACACACACACACGCACGCGCGCACACACACACACACACACACACACACACACACACACACACACACACCTACACCTACACACACACACACACACACACACCTACACCTACACACACGCGCACACACACGCACACACACACACGCACACACACACACACACACATACACACACACACACACACACAAATGTCTAATTCTTGAAAACTATGATGTCTTGTAATAGTCTGATTTGTCTATAAACTATTTACCTTGTAATACTTCAAACATTTCCTAAACATTAATAACTGTTAATTTTATATTGCTCTAAACATTTCACCAACTATTATTGTCAGTATCATAAAGAGCCTAACATAATAGCTACGCTATTTAAATTGGAAAAGTATAAAATACAAGTTAATGTTTAAAGTAACTTAGTTTAAGAACAGGTCCAAATAAAGAGTAAATGTGGTACAATAAGAAAGTGATTGACAGTTTTGCTCACTGTATGCGTTATAAATATGGCAACACTTTAACCCAGCTTTTTAGACACTTTTTTTAGAGTTCTTATTATTATTATTATTATTTATAATGCTAATACAGTGTGCCGGCGAAATTGTTAATAAAAAATTTTACGCACACATTACTGTACTTAATGGGATAATATTAGTCTACAAATAAACACGTGGCCTAGTGGCGTGAGTCTCTCTGTCTGTCTGTCTATCTGACTGTCAGTCTGTCTATCTGACTGTCAGTCTGTCTATATGTCTGTCTGTCTGTCTCTCCCTACCTCCCTCCCTCCCTCTCTCTCTCTCTCTCTCTCTCTCTCTCAATCTCTCTCTCTTTCTCTCTCTCTCTTTCTCTATCTATCTATCTCCCTCTCTCTCTCTCTTCAAAAATTGAGGTTTAATATTTTGTAAGCGCTTGATTCAGGGCTTCCTTTTTTAAATGTTTTTAGGAAAAGTAAAGCTCAGTATTTATGAAACGTTCATCAAGCTGGGCTTAATATATGGCAGCTATTTGTAGCGATCACAAAAAACTCTATATAGGAAAAAGAAAAACTATGATGAGGGTAATTGTAACAATCAAAGAACATCACAGATAGAGAATCACAGAAATTATGTCGAGATTAGAAATAACTATGTGTCGAATTTGATATACTCGTAGCTAAATAGGCCTACATGTAATGAAAAGACACACCGAGGTGCCATTGTTAAAATAATAAAATTTTGAATGATGTAAGATGATGATGTACTTCAAATAAAGATAAACATGAAAGATACTTTACATACGAGTTTAAAATAGGCTCAAGTGAATCAGGTAGTTATTCACTCAAATTCGCTAGCAAAATATCTTTATTTCTAACTTTTGGTGAGACTAGTTAACGCTAGACACGGGTACCTGAAAGTGTCTCAATTGAAACATACTGACTCTTACTTTTCGAGCTCTACTCTCACTGTCCAGATTATGTGGGTACAAAACATCAGATGTTATCTCCCACTACTGAACTTTAGGTTGTTTTTCCTGTCTCCCCATGTTTTATCTAGACCTTGTTTCATAACACGTTGGAAAGAAATTTCTCATACCTAATATTTACGTTTTCATGCTTTATATTCTGAGCGACATCTGAACAATTTCAGTGTCCATATTACATTTCACATTTCTATTTTAGAGCTACTTAATGCGGTCACCACAGTAACCCCTTACCGGTGACTAGTCACGCTGTGTCAGTAACTAAGGGTTTTGCCTTGCTTCATTGAACTAACATAAATAAATAAATAATGTTCCCCTCTTTGTTGGGACCAAACTTGGCAGTAAATAAATATATGCGTCTTCATTTTGGTAGAATGGTGTGTTTAAGTTTCTCGGAATAATTTTACAGATTATGTATAACAGTTTTATATAGAATGACTACTGTCCGTAACAAAAGTTTGGAGACTCGAGTTTGGCGGTTCATAAAATCTAAACTATGCTATCAATTTTTACAAAATCAAAATCAAGAAATTCACAATTCTGTTCCGCATTGATTGGTATTATTTAAAGAATTTTCGGTTTTACATTCATTTTTATATCAAAGCATAACCGATAAAAGTCACGGTTTTTGTAGTCTTTAAAAAGAAACTTCGACTTTAAAAATTCAAAACTATTCAATCTGTGTTCCGAATTGTCTAAACCTTTATTATGATATTTGAGAAGGCCTTGTCAATATAATTTATTAGTTTCAGAATTTTTGTTTTATAGGAAAACTTTTTATTTTATTTTGTTTAACAAAAAGTGCTATAAAAAGGTTTCTAATAAAATAAATATTCTGTGACTAATAAATTGTGTTTAAAAGACCTCAGATATCATATTAAAATATTAGACAATTCGGATCACAGATTTATTAGTTTTGAATTTTTAAAATTGATTTTTTTAGACTACAAAAACTGTGACTTTTATCGGTTATGCTTTGATATAAAAATTAAAGTAAAACAGAAATTTTTTAAAAAGTACCAATCAATATAAAACTGAGTGGTAAATTTTTTGGTTTTTATTTGGTAAAAATTGATAGCATAGTTTAGACTTTATGAACCGCCAAACTCAAGTCTCCAAACTTTTGTTATGGACAGTAGATGAGGTCGTCATAGGTTAAATATACATAAGAAATGGGCTATACGAATGGGGTATCTTCGGTTAAAGAGCTTCGGCGGAGCGCATCAAAAATTTGGTAAGTAGCCTATAACTGTAGCCTTTGACATGAATGGACCAGATGGTTGTTAATCATTCAAGTAATTTATAAACTATATAGACCTTAATTAACTAAAAATTAAATTTAAATAAAGAAAACTCGAAGTCAAATCAGGATAATTTTTTAAAAACCCATATGGAATTTATATTTTAATGAAATATTATGTTTTATTCCTACATAAATTGAGAATACATTTAAATTTCCCATCACGTGTCTTGTGGGCGATGCGATAGTTTTGATGTCTTCAATAGAAAACTAAAAATAGACGTTTTCCAAATGACTTCGTCTTTCCTTTTG
>JBAIZL010000005.1:142111885-142201885 GCA_036971475.1 Prosapia bicincta
AATTTCCCCGCAGTCTGGAAGTGTGTCATCGATAGATTTTATCGGCAGAAAGGTGAACAAAGGCAAAGGAATGTGAGTAACTGTTTGGATCAGTTGTGTGTGGATTGACTTCATTGTGTGGATTGACGTCAATGGGCGTGGCTTCATTCCTCTATATATAGGAGCCGAGTTATCTGCGCTCTTCACTCGCTCTTCTATTATTGTTGGGTTCACTTCGTCAATGCTGGATGATATTCTAGCGAAACGTTGGAACTGCTAATTTATGGACTGCAGAATGAACGGATGTACTCCAGATAGTAACTATTCATATATATATATATATATATATATATATATATATATATATATATATATATATATTATAACGTACTTACTCAATGTTGTTCTATAGGATAAATTTGACTCTTACGAAATCAAATTAATACTCAGCTACTGGTTTTTACAATAAATAATTTATTTTAATTCTGAGTTCAAACGACAGCATACATAAGTAGTTATATATTAATAGTTCTTATTATAATTTGGACGATAGGCATCAAAACTCTTATATTTATTATTAAATTAACAATTCCATTAAATTGTCCCTAATTATCTTAAGGCGTATATAGGTTTCTACACTTGGTTTGATAAGTTTTATATTTGAATTACTTATTACTGTTTAAAGAATTGAAAAAAGGTTCATAGACATCTTAATATTCTTGACTTTAAAATTAGGATAAATGTATACTTAAAGATGTTGACTCTTTTGACTTACATGGTTCCCTGTTTCACTTCACTTGACACCTATTCACTTATTAATATTTCCCTTTAATTTCACTTTCTCTAATCAATCGAAATGCTTCTATGCCTTAACTGACTTTATTTCTGTAATATATCCCTTATTAATTCCATTTACTACTTGATTAGCACCCTATTTTATATAACTTGATACTTTTACATTAACGACTCTACCTTTTTCTTTACTTCAATTTAGAACTTGTTACAAAATGTTAACCTGTTAACGCTCTCTTGAGTCCTGGAACTTGATTGAATCTCTCGTGTTTCCTTTTGGATCATTTCAGTACGGGTTTCAGCCCTTCTTTAATTTTGATTCGCTTCCTTATGACGCTAAAAATTGATACAGCCCATCAGAACGTCATTCTTTAAAGCTTTTCTTTTGCTTGGTGGGAACTTCTCGAACTTTCCCAAGGTGTATGTGTTCGCTGGACTTGCTTTTTCTGCATATTTAGAGATTTTTCACCATAAATCTACACGGTCCCTCTATGTCCAAGTAAAGCCCCTCGGTCTTGATTTACCTACAATGAAACTTTTCGACGTGTATTAATACTTATGGCTTACAGGTGCGTGCAGCAACCGTTTTTGGCCGAAAGATTTACAACAGACTATTCTTTGTTAGATAGCGACAGTGTGTTAAGATCTCACAAGCTCAAATATTTTACAAACAGTTTTCCCAACTTAATGAATTTCGTAATAATATATATATTGCGAATTATATATATATATATATATATATATATATATATATATATATATATATATATATATATATACTTACATATATCGTAAGCATTATACTATACGTCTGTCTTTCCTCCATATGCTGAGAGTCCTGTTGCATTTGCAGCTAAGTGCTTTCCTGTGTCACGGCACCGAAGCATTTGGTTATTTCATGAATGAAGTAATCGGACGTTAGATTGAACAATGTGGTCATAGAGTCTTGAGCAATTCCTACACTGTCCCAGAAAACAATTATGACTTTATAAAAGGTTTGGTTATATTTTTTTAAAGTATTGACACAAACAGTCATTCAGGAATCTTCTGTAGTTACTGTTTTCCTTCCCTGAAATTATAAAATATATATCTCAGGAATATTATAGAATTTAGAACACGATAATTCGTTAATTTAATTTTTGTCTTCATAATAAAGCAATGCCTTCTTTCAACTGATTCTTGAGCAACGAATTTATTTGTTTATTCATTTTTAGGCGATGTTTGCTTCCTGTTCAAAGCGACGGATTTGGTCTTTTTATTACATATAATGCAATCATACCTTTCTGTTACCGTGAGGTAAACAAGACTTTTTGGTTATAACGCGATCTTTTCACTCTATTCATCGTGAGATCTAGGTTGTTTATGCTTTGTGAGGGAAACGCCTCTTTTTGTAAGACACTCATCATATAAAAACTCTATTCATACTGAGGTAACCATGTAAATATATTTGTTTCAGATATAATACATTATCTATGATTTATTGTGATATGAGTACATTTTTCTTAAACACTGTATCTGTCACCTCCTTCCGTTTATATATAATATCAACTAATCTGGATATTGCCCTGACAAAAATCAGGGATTTAATTTTTTTGTCTAGCAATCAAACGTGAATTTTTTATCTATATTTGACATTTACCGTAGACAAAATAAAGTTCTTTTGAAAAAGAGCCTAATTTTTATCTTCAAGTCTTTTTTAGTATTTTTTTATATTAGCTTACAGTGCTTTGTAATGCACAAAATAAAGAGTGAATACAGTACGAATAGGTCAGAAAATGAGGTATATTAAATACTTTCGTTTAATGTTCCATAAAACTCTTTTTACCTTTTCGGTTATATACAAAATTCAAAATCATTAGGAACAATTTCAACACTAACAACTGGAATTGGCTAGCTCTTTAATGCAAACAAATTTGTTTCCAGTAGGTCTAAATGTTTTTAAAAATATCAAAATTATCTTATCCTCTGAGTCTTCTTGCCTCCACTCCCGGATTTCCGAAGCGATTATTTACGACCGGCTTCCCCCACAATTCATAATTCTTGCTGATATTCCTCAGTCTTCCTGCATCCTAGGATTGTTAAAGACTTTTATGTCATAAAGAAGGAGGGAAGAACTGTTAAGGCAAGGAAATGGAAGAAGAATATAATAGAAATATTTCTGTTTAAAAACGTTTAATGCAATAAACGTTCAGATGTGTTACAGAGTTTGGCATGAAATGCGACGTAATGTGTAAAAATGCAGCTACACGTGTCAAAATGTGGCTACACGTTACAAAATTTTTGAGATCTTGCCAAATTTTGCGACGTGCTCTCAGTTGTAGTATCATATTTTCAAATGTAGTGTCAGGTCCCCCATAACGCTATTTTCTCTAATGTCTCACCATGTGTCCAAATGTAGCTCCAAACTGTATCGGAAGGAGCGTTGACGGTAAATAAGTTAAGAGTAGAGTTCAATAGATGGCGGATATGATAAAAAGATCATGCGTAGAGCGGGAGCGGAAAACAGGAATTGCTGTTGAAAATAGGACGAACGAAAAACTCATCAATACCGGACTTACGCTGAACTTCGCTTAGACACGTTTACTTACAAAAATCAACGATTTCTACACCCTCTGTGTAAAACAACATATGTTATAAACCGGGTGATACCTGTAAAATGGCTGACTCCAGTTATTATCGCTTTTTGTTTTAATTAACTGTGTTTTATTGCTGACATATAAAGCTTTCATTGCCCCACAAAACACTCAGAGCCAAGTCCAGCGTATTGCCGACTGTAACGTAGCGCAATCACAATAACACTACATCCGACTCTACCAGCGACAAAGTAATAAAGAATTATTTTACAGTACAATTAAAGCCATCTGCGGCTACTGTTTTATTACTTTACTGTATTTAATATTTTGTCTGGAAGGTTCAAATGCTTGGTTTGGTCGTTCTGTGTAAACTGAATTCTGTTCAATGTTTAATTTGGCCTTAGTCGATTCTGCTACATCCTAACTTGCTACAGGTTTATAGTCTTGGTTAAATAATTTGCCAGATTCTGGCCAACAGAAATAATAGTCAAATTGAGGAGGGATAATTTATTACACTCCTTGATGTATTTTTCTTTTAAAGTCAAAAATGAATCTTCAAGACTACTAAGATTTAGCATATATGACTAGGAAGTTAATTAAAGAGTACAATAAACGGAAACTCGACGTACATTAAACCAAAATAAACTATAAGTATTTGTCGGAGACTCACGAGATAGGCTAAATATAGAAGCTCGGAAAAAAGAATAAACTATATCGTATAGTTATAAGTGTCCAGGACTGTATCTCACAAAATAATAGACAAACCAATAAAGACCACAAAAAAAGAAAGACAAATTAAACTTCCTGAAACGTACTAATCGACAGAATTAATAATAAACATCTAGGACAGGAGCATAACAACCTATAACAATGAAGTATGATATTTAAAGAAAGAACAAAACAATCACATGAAACAACAGTAACCTATTTTGGAGAATCTTCGCAAGAAAACCGAATAAAGAAATCACGATAGCACTGAATTAGAGAAATGATGAACCAACACTATAATACATGATATGATCGTAATCCAACTGATGGTACGGGCATGTCCAGAGAACCAGATCGATTGATTGTCTCTAAATATTCTAAAATGGACACGGCACAGGAGAGGAAGAAGGACTGTATCCAGGTAAAGTTGCAAGAAAGATATAGACACTGATGATAGAAAAGAAGAGCCAGGAATATATCGAAAACGGGAATTAGAAGACGAAATACTTTTAAACCGACATATTTATATACATTACTGGATACAGCTAGAGAAATATTTCTGAAGCTTAAAATTGATATTTGATTAGTTAAAATTAATTCTATCTGATGTTTTTAATATAGAAATACAGTAAAAAATATCTTTGGATCATACCTATGTTAGTATTTAGAGAATTACAAAGTAAAACAGAAATTAAGTAGGCTAGAAACCCAGATTCTTATGCATGCTAAACTAGAAAATTATATTTTTAAATAAACCAAATAGAAAATTGTATTATGAAAGAATTTATGTTAATAAAGCCAAATATAGGTTATAATAACAAATTTGATTAACACAAACATTTCCAAAACGTAACTGAAGAAAATAATTGTTTTTTATATATTAATTTTAATATCGAAGAATATATTAAAATAAAGTGTTCAAGAACAATATTTTATTTGTTAAAAAAGTTTTTTTAATAAAAAGGGTTGATATTTTTTAGTTATAAATGTAATGATAAGGCTCTTAGATTATTTCTGGTTGAATATGTTTGTATTATCTTAGATATTTGATTGATTGTAATTAAAAATACTTATTGTTGTATAGTTTCTATTTAAATTGCTAGTGAACCCTTTGCACAGATAGAGAAATACAAACTTATATATTTATGTTTTTCTTCTAAAGAGGTCAGGAAAAGTCAAAGATATTTCACTGAATTAAAACTAGTATTCTATCTTAGGCATCTCTTTGTCTCAGCAGATATTGCTTTCTTCTATAGCTTTAAAACTCATATTATTCAATTGTGTTTTCCTCTCTTACAGTTCTCATTTTCGCATTAGAAAATGCTGAACTATTCTAGAATTGTTTCTCTAAGGTGATGTAAGATCCAACTCCGTACGAACAACTAGAACAAAAATGTTGTTGCCTGTTCGAGGCTTATTTGGTAAAACATAATGTTTTGTTTTAAACTTTACAAGGTCAAAAAATTACAAGGTCAATAAATTTGCTAGATTTAGCTAGCAATTTAAATCTTTGTATGTATTTAAAACATTTTTATAGACCGCTGCATTTCACAAATTCATAATGAAATTCAAATACAACTTTAAGATAGTTTTCCAATAAGACTGGTTGACAATAACCTGAGAGCTGTTAATAAATGTGAAATTAAGATGTCCATAAAAGTACTCAATGTGTCTAACTTCAATATTTGAGAAGTAAACCTTTCGGAGGCTTATGGTCAATAAGAGAGTCTCTGTAATAGCAGATGGTGTTTTAATGAACGTTCAAAGAAGTCTTGTAAATTCAATATTTCTTTATAGAATTGTAATTTGTCAAAATTATATTTTCAGATCGCTTTTAAAGCCTTGTTATATCTTGCACGTATTTTACCTTATTTCGTAAATAAATACCTTTCGTGTTAAATATTTTTATTGACTTTTTTCTTTTGTAAAAATTAGCTTCCAGTATATCGGAATGTCAAAATCCCCTCAAACTATCAAAACGTTCCCGCAAAAACAATTTCCAACCGGGTTCCTAATTTGAGGTGACCAAGTGCCAGCTCTCTATAAAAGAATTAGAAGGATTTGCCTTTCAAATATTTACCTCTTTTAACGACTGTTTAATTGGATGTTCTGTTCCTTAATGAGAAAGATTTTTCGGCGTATTCTACTACCACTTACATATGGGAGCATTAGGTAAACTCTAATGAATTCATAACAAACCAACCTGCTCGAAACATGTCCATTACAAGCTACTTTTACTTCTGTGCCTATTCCTCCAACAGTACTATTGTGCTCTCATTTCCTGATTCTGGAATCCGCCATTACACAATATCCCCGCCTCAGAATTGATTTCTCTGCACATTCCCCTGCTCTTGTTCTTTTTTTACGGATCTTCCAGATCTCCTCCTTGACTGTAATAAACCACTGGAAGTTATGCTCTTATTTCACGCCTCTCAGAACGTAAAACTTTTAAGATTTTTATCCATTCAACAGACGTTCTTTTATATTCATGGCTGTGAATTTTATTGGGTCGTCACGCGTCATGTACTGACATAGGTCGAGAGACTCCTTTAAGTCGCGCCTTCATTGCTATCGACTAAACACGCAAAAAAGTAATTCGATTCCACACGATTGCCCACGTCCGTAATACATTTTCGAATTTATATTTACTAAAACTACTTACACAAAATCTATTTCTGTTATGAATTTATTAATGCCCTTCCTACTTATCGGATATTAAAAATTATAATGGCTATAATCATGTCGTTTCTGACACCTCTAAACAAACATAAATGTGCCTTACATGCAGCCATACACAAACGTATAAGACCAAAAGAGAGAGAACTAAACTAAATATGGTACCAATGTATAAAAAAAAAAAACTATAAACTTGGTATAGACTGTCCTGAAAAAAGGGACAGTAATCAGTGATACAAATTAATAACATTATATCACAATTTGCACTATACAAAATAAAATGCACACTCTTTCATAATATTTATTTCTGACAAACACAAACAATACTCTTAAGATATATATTAACAACACCTCAGCCATCCATGCAATAATTAACCACTCATAATTTTCAACAGTAGAGATTGTTGAATTTTTAAAATAATACCACCTCAACAATAAAGAAATTATGAGAAAATCTTCAATAAACAAACATTCACACACAAACATCACTTAATTTATGATGAGACAAACCATGCAAAACACGACTCTTTAATTTAAATAATAATTCACAGAGTTGCAAACTTCAAACGCATTCAGAAAAATATAAAAAAATCCGGTCACACAGCAACCCAACCATAAAGAATAAAGTATGGTATCTTCACGAAATGAAAAGAGCGCAAAGTTTTGTTAGACACCATTAAAGTTTCCCGCATTTTTACAAATTCCACCCTTTAACGGTCTCAGTTCATCTACAATATTGATATTGCTTTGAAGGTTGAGCTTCTATAGTTTTGTATTGTTCAGAGTTTTCCTCTCTTCTAAACTCAGAATTTGATAGAGGTAATATTTGATAAAAATGGTGGTAATTTGTTTTTATACATATGTCGCTAAAATATACTTTCTACATAAGAAACAGTTACGGCAAAACGTATAAGTACAGTTTAAAAAGTGGCAATAATTATGTAAACACACTTTTATAAAGTAATCACACTTTACAAACCTAATGCTGTAGGTATAATCCCACTCTGTTACATTGCTAAATACCATTAAACTGAGGAAAGTACTGTTTCAAAAAGTATTAATACTACCTTTCGTTGGGGACAAAGAAACAAAAAAAGGAACGCGACTATAAGTAGTACTGAGGAAAAGATATCAAGGGTTTTCTTACGGGTGTAGCACTAATTTAAACTGAAACCCATAAAGATGTGATAAATATTGATTGCATGGAAAACATAGCATGTTAAAATACAATTAATGAAAGGAAATGTGTAGAGCATTTTTGCTACGAAAAATGTAAAGATGAACTGAAACTGATCAAGAAGTGCTCAAGTACAATAATGTGAACAAAGGAAAAGAATATCACTCAAGGACGCTGACGTGGACAAAGGAAAAGAATATCACTCAAGGAAGTTGATGTAGACAAACAAAAAGAATATCACTCAATGACATTGATGTGGACAAAGGAAAAAAATATCACTCAAGGATGTTGATGTAGACAAAGGGAAAGAATATCACTCAAGGACGTTGATGTGGACAAAGGAAAAGAATATCACTCAAGGACGTTGATGTGGACAAAGGAAAAGAATATCACTCAAGGATGTTGACGTGTACTAATGAAATGTATATCAGATACTACATGACTTACATTAGACGGATAATGTTCTGAGAATAAACCGATGAGAATGATAAATGTTTTGAGAGCCTTAGCGTATACTGTTAAGACCAAAAACTATCAAAATGAATTTATCAATGGCAGATAAAAACGCTGGATTATTTTATAGCAATCTAGTTATGGAATTAATAACCATAGATAAACTGCCACGAGCGCTAACACTCTGTATTTTTTTAATGATGAAATCGTTCCAAAAGGACTGGCTAAGAACTGTCAATATGGATTCCATTCGCTTAGGTAAACAAGCTGGAAGAACTGAATGATCTTCGCAAATATTTGTAAGAAATATGTTTGTTCGGTAGTAATGTGTTGGTAAACATAGTTCTTCAGTTATCGAAATTGCCACACAGACACATTTTCGAAACAAATCTCTGAAAACAATTATATTGCTATTGTATAAACTTGAAGGCTATCAAATTTATTCTAATATTTTACTATAATTAATGTAATCTACTTTTCACCACTATACTTTTTATTTAGAAGAGCTTTTTTTATTTCATAACTGTATTTCAATGTAAAGAAACTATATTTTTATTTATGTGTAGACATCTCTGTAATTTGTCTGTCTCGAAGGTTCCCAAGTGCTTTGTGTTCCCTGGATCCAGTCATCATATTTGTTCAAGATCTATTGAAATGAAATCCATTTAAATCAAGCATTTTTATATCAATGCCACTCATCCTTTGCGATTTCATCATTTCTATTGGAAGAGTACTCGATATTCATCTTCAATGAACCTACAGAGGTAAGTACAACTTATATATGATATATAATTATAAATATTATTACTAATATATTAATTATACAATTTAATAATATTATTAAATTAATATTTAATATTACTAATATTATATATATATATATATATATATATATATATATATATATATATATATATATTTATATTAAATATGGTGATATGTTTTCTTGTAATATAGTTAATAAATTAAAAATATTTCAAAAACAAGAATACTTTTAATGTATTTTAATGTAAAATTGAATTTTGTAAAAATATTTTATTAGATAATTATTTTCCTGAAGATGCTGGTACTATTTTATCGGCGAAAATCTTTGAATAAATATATTCATTAAAAGTATTCTTGTTTTTGAAATATTTTTAATTTATTATATATATATATATTTAGCTTTGCAACACTGTTTTCTTGTATTCACTTTATATCACTTTCACTATATGTACATAAACAAGAATCTTACTTGGTTAGTTATTTCGCATGAATATCAAGTAACATTCTTGTTCAAATACATACAGTGAAAGTGATATATATATATATATATATATCGCAGTATGTATTCTTGTGTATTAATAAAGATTAATAAAGAACTAAGTCAAAATAAGAATACAAGAATTATAATTGAATTTACAATTCAAAGCTTTTCGTTGGCTAACAGTACCAACATCATCAGGAATATTAAACCTTTATTATTAACCTGTGTGTGTGTGTGTGTGTGTGTGTGTGTGTGTGTGTGTGTGTGTGTGTGTGTGTGTGTGTGTGTGTGTGTGTGTGTGTGTGTGTGTGTGTCTGTAACTGGTACATACTTACTTATAACCTCGTTAAAGAGAAGATCTAGTTCAGGTACACTAACTAACCATACATGAAATGATCTCCTTTGCAATCCCTTTAAAGGCATTTACCTTAACCCTACCTACATTCATAATCCTTCCCTTCTCTTCGAGGCAGTAATACCACTTGTTAGCCTTAAACGTAAAAGGATCTTTAATGAGATGGATATAGAGCTTCATAAAAAAATATCATTTTTCTATGTATTTTTAACTTTTTAAAATTTAGAATTATACTAAAACTTTTTTTAATTTGTAGTTCTATGACTAATCCCCACATGCTAACTGTAATGTTATTTAAGTATATACTATTATAAATTTGTTTAAAATGTATTTAATGTGACTATGTTTATCCTCATATATTGTTATTGCAAAACAAATCGCCAGTCGTATAGAGGCATACAACGTACCATTTGGGCATTATTTGTGTAATAAGCTGTTACGTAATAATGTGTCAAAGAGAATCTAGTTGGCTGGCTTGTGTGACGTAACTTACTTTGTCCGTTTCTGCTCACATCGCAGCAACAAATAAATAAGCGGTAAGAAACCTATAATATTTTTTCATAAATATACTTTGTGAACGTATACTGAGACACCTTTGAGATAACGCGTAATAAGTCCTAAGTTCCTAATATTGAAATGTTTATTTTCTTATTTATTTGTTTTCTACCATAACTAAACTCTTATTAGCTTTTTAGGAGATCTTATTTATTTATTTGAATTTGTGTGTGTTTGTGTTTAATTTTATTTCTAAGTAAGTTTCAATGGAAGCAACGGACAGCCCACAGCCTGACAGAAGAGCTCGAGCCTGACACTATCGCCCTCTCGAGAGTCTCGAATTTGTGGTTAGATTCGTGAGGGGTAGAGGTTTCATATGATGGAAAGAAGATGCTCCACATGAGGATCTATCTTTGCGTTGTTTGACAAGGACATGGAGTGGAAAGACAGGTACTCCTTGTTACCATTCTTTCTTTTTCACCATTTGTCTTTCTTCCACACTTTTCCTCATAACACGCTGCCGAATGTAAGCAGTTGCAATTAATTGTTACCGCAGCTGTAAATAAGCTTTTCGAAATATAGTTTTCATCCATTTCACACCATTTTCATCATCTTTACTCTTTCTAGAACTCATTCCATTGTTTTTATCGTTTCCTTCTCTTTTCGATTTCTTAAGTTTATGTGTAACCGAGGAACTCTTATAAGTTTCTCGTCCATTTGTGACGACGTGTTTTATTCTTGAAGTTTTCTCCAATTTAAACCATTTATTGTTCATGTAGGCAACTTAAATCTAAAGAACACCATCTGCAGGAAATGCCTATTTCAGTGTATAATAAGGCTATTGCTACTGACCTACTTGCCGTTCTCCTAGTCTTTTACCGTTTTGCCTTCTGTGTTTCGGAGTGGAAGGTTCATGTAGGCAACTTTAATCTAAAGAACACCATCTGCAGGAAATGCCTATTTCAGTGTATAATAAGGCTATTGCTACTGACCTACTTGCCGTTCTCCTATTCTTTTACCGTTTTGCCTTCTGTGCTTCCGAGTGGAAGGTTCATGTAGGCAACTTAAATCTAAAGAACACCATCTGCAGGAATGCCTATTTCAGTGTATAATAAGGCTATTGCTACTGACCTACTTGCCGTTCTCCTAGTCTTTTACCGTTTTGCCTTCTGTGCTTCCGAGTGGAAGGTTCATGAAGGCCTACAGCATCTTAAATATAAAACCGATGTTTTCCTTAGTTTAGCTCCATTTTTAAATCGACAACAAACAAAAATTATTTAATAACATTTACCAGTAAAAATATAGTCTTAGTGACATTGATTTTTAAAAAAATTAATTTTAAATTACTCGTTTTAATCTGTAGAACACGGATAACAACTTTTTTCCCGCGGAAAATACGGAAAGTTATTTTTATTCACATTTTAAATGTCAGTATGTAATTGCATGTTGGCCGGGAGCAACCTAAATAATAGCGTGAACCGGGCGCACAGTAGCTACAGCGGACTGCACTACGTTAGATTAGGTTGTAATTTTATACGACATTACTATATACCTATATTAAAGTATGCCTATGAGTATCCAGTCTGTATAGATTTTGTTATAATTTTATTCAACATTACAATCTACCTATAATAAAATATACCTACGAAATATTCAGTCAGGATCGATTTGGTTATAATTGTACAACCAAATCTATCCTAACTGGATGTTTCATAGGTATATTTTAATGTAGGTACATAGTGATATTGTATAAAATTATAACCAAATTTATCCTGACTGGATACTTCATAGGAATATTTTAATGTAGTTATATAGTAATGTTGTATAAAACTATAATCAAAATTTAAATATTTAAATTTTAAGTTTAATATTAAAACAAATTACTTTGGCGTAGTGCAGTGCACTGTAGCTAATGCGCGGCCGGTTCACGCTATAAGCCTACATGCTATTACAAACTAACATAAAAAATGTTCGCAGAATTAAATTTTTCGTATTTTCCGCGGAAAAAAGTTAATATTCGTGTTCTACATATTAATACAAGTGATTGAGAAAATTTCTTTTTAACAACGTCAATAAGACCCGTTTACGCTATACATGCCATTGCAGACAAACATTTAAAACTTTCCGTATTTTCCGCGGAAATTAAAGTCGATATTCGTATTCTACACATTAAAACGAGTAATTTAAAATTTAAAAAAATTTTACTCAATGTCATTAAGACAATATTTTTACCCATTTACCATTTCAGTCACTAATTTACTATTGCATGTGACTTCTAGCTAATAAATCCATTTACCTACATCAAATTGTAACAACGATTATACCACTTTAATGTCTAAAAAATGGTCATACAACAATTAAATAATTTGACTTCTATACTAACGAATTTTACGAAAATTAAAAAAAAAACACAAATATAAAAAATACTTTATTTTATTTTACAAACAATGCTTCAAAATATTACAATGTGTTCAAATACTGTAATTTTTTATAAATAGTTTTCAAATATTCCAATTTTAGTCAAATATTTTTCTGGTCTGGCTGATGGTCCACTATAAGCTGTTCAGTTAGTCAGGAACTGTTACTACTTGATAAAACAAGTGACTAATATAATAATATATTAAAAAAATATAGTATATAATTATAATAACATATTAAAAATATAATATATTATTATAATAGTACCTGACGAAGATAACAGTAAACAGCGATCGAATGTGTGCACCCACTCTAGATACACTACTTAAAGTCCAACTAACCGAGTTGGAGTTTAAAAAAAAAAGCAAAACTGAGCCAGCATATGAATATGTACTGTGTTATGGCGTAGTGCGGTATCGTCGACTACAGACCGACGAGAGACCATTGCTGGTGCAATCGCGGTCCATGGTCTTCGGACCATTGCCAATAAACCCTACCTGCATAAATTCTTTGAAACATTGCCATGTGTTATTGGAGTGGGTGTGTGCATGTACATATCCTAACTATGTAAGTCATCAGCCAGCTACCCTTTCTAATAATTTGTGATTAGAAAGTTGGGTGTTTTCTCCTAAGGCTGGTAGGTTTGGTGTGTTCATACGCTTAACATAAAGTATAGCTCTGAAATACCTAGTAGAGATTGGTATTGTTGACTACCATGGAAATAAAATTTGATTGTTCTTAAATTAGTTATTATTCTAAAGATTTTTAAACATTCTACTTTATTAAGTACTTTTATTTATATAAAAAAACTTTTAGTTTTAACTATATATTTTTAAAGATTAATGCTCAACATTTATTGTCCTTTAGCAACATTGCTTGAAAAATATGTACACTAAACCTATTTTAAATAAATAAGTGGTAGGGCTTATAACTGTGAAATCACGTTTTACTGATTGTTATTTCTTGGTTAAAATATTGCTACTATAGGCTTAGGCAGATAGTTTGATTTATTGATGTGTCAAAACTAATTTCTTAAAATGTCTAAGAATAGACAAGAGTCCACCTTTCACCAACTTGAAGGTTGCTCAATAAATTACATTATAAACAGCTCAATGATATTCAAATAACTATTCTTAGTGTTTAATTATTATTTAACTCTTACGTATATATATATATATATATATATATATATATATATATATTTGTGTGTGTGGGGGCCTAAAATAAATATGTCACAACAAAAATATTAAATGTTATTTAATCGCCTTTTACATTTATTGTTAAGTGAACAAAAGTCTTGAATTCATTGTTGAATCTAGCGTATACATTTGAATAAAAATTAAAACAATGTATAACATATTTACAACCATTTAAGTACAGTAATAAAATAAACTGTGTGCATTTGTATTTTGCCGAACTCAAATTATCGTTACTAAAACTTCCCTACAATTGCCATTTGTTATAGGCGGGTTAGTAAAATAAATTCATATGCTTTAAGTATTGAAAACCTGGGATATTTCGAACGGGAAGGTTGGCATTACACAATAAAGTCGCCCGTAATGTCTCCAAGTAAGCTATGCGGATTACCAACCCTATTTATTCCTATTTCCCCTCTCCCGGATTTCCTGTCGGCTTATTTATGATCCATTTCCTTCGCCATTCATATTTTCCTAACAGGATTTTATCGACTTATAGATTTAACTGTTCGACTTTGAACAGAGTTGCAAATAAATGAAAGTAAAAAAAATACCGCCAAAGGCGTTTAATATTGGAGGATAAAGAGATCAATGTAAAGTGTTACAACTAAAGGCAAAAATGTTGCAGCATTAGTAAGTCTTATTCCACTATTAGTCTTAATTAGTAACTAGCCTTTCTTATGAACGTAATTATGTAACTTTTACGAAATTGTACGAAAAGTACAGAAATCAACAAACACTTACACTAACTTTTTTAAAACTGAAATAGAATTGTATATATATATATATATATATATATATATATATATATATATATATATATATATATATATATATATATATATATAAACATATTACAACCTAAGTTATATATATATATATATATATATATATATATATATATATATATATATATATATATTTACCTTAACACTCTTTTATTTCACCTTCAGATTTCCAATTAATTAACACCAATATCAATTTTAACATCACTTATATTTATTCTTGACGCTCAATTAATACACACATTATACCCATTTATTTTAATACTAACTGGTGACAAGATTGGTTCCTAAACAAATAATACAATTACAAAAAAAAGGTGGACTCTTGAGGCTTTAGGGGCTCCATGTTGATTGCGGTCAGTTCGGATTACGGTCATGGCAAATATCGTGTAGATTGTGGTCACACCAAAAATGCTACAGAAATCCTAATAATTACTTGTTCGGATTGCGGTCAAATATTGCAAATCTAAAATCGAGTTTGTAGTTAGGATTACCGGGCTACGTCAAGTCTCAATCCGGATTTCCTTGCTAGGACTGCCCAAGTCGTAAATTGAGGTGAAAAATATTATGCGACAGACTAGTGACTTAGCCCGGTAATCCCACAACCCCCTCCCACTCCTTCTGAAACTGCCAATAAAACCAAGCTATAACACGAAAATTGTCATTACACTCGTGATTCGCCTCCTAAAGCACAGTTTAAAGTATTTTTTGTTGTTAATTTTTCATTTGAGAGTAATTTCCTCAGTATAGTATACTTTGTTGTGTTTGTGTGATGGAGGTAATCCATACGGTGAAAGGAAAACCTTGTGCGCTGTATAAGGGGAGCGCTTATAGAAAATATCGTGAGAATAAACAAGGGGTGGTGACGTGGGTGTGCCTCAAAGAGAGATCAAGCCCATGCAAGGGACGACTTGTAACAGAGGACAATATTGAAGTCCGACTCATTTACCACCAGTGTGTGCCTGATAACGCCAGCCTAGAAGTTAAGAAGGCGACCTGCCTAGCGGAAAAGCGGGCTCGTGAGGACAGCGACACGCCAATTGATTTGAAGAAAATGGTGACATGGGCAAGTTCTTGAAAACCGTTTCATACATCTTGAAACTTAACTAGGAACCGATTTCTCTTTGCCAATCCCTGCGCTTTTTAATGTATTTTGTCTTCTTTTGTACATTCGTTGATCTTATATTATGTTAGGTTTATGTTATGTTAATTAAGTGGATTCTTATGTTACATTTATATAACCTACTAAGCTTTTGTAATACGTGTAGTATTGACTATGTAAAGAAATATTTTATGAGAATTGTAAATTTTGTGAAACTTTGTTTCTTAATAAATTACCGCTTTGAATATTAACAGATATGGTTTGTGTGTTAAGTCAAATCAATCTGATAATACGAAGAATCTTATTCTACGAAGAAAGAAGATTGGAACTGTCTCTAGGAACTGGCTTATAGGAACTGGAATAAAACGTCTGTCGCTCGGCATGACCGCAATCAGAACTCCTCCACATGAGTCAGACTCCGGCCATCCTCTCAAAACATAAACATAACCGCAATCCGAACTGACCGCAATCTGCACTGATCGGAGTTAAGACGACACCGCTTTAGGTTTTACAATAAAGTTTAAGAATGGCAGTGTTAATTTCTCTTTCTCTGGGGTCGTTATTATGGATCCTTTTATAAATTAGGTGGTAAGTAATTAGTGGTGAATTTCACATGGTGAAAAAAAACTAGTTTATTATTTAGATTACCGAATTTAAATTTGTTCTGAATTTACTGTTTATAAAGATCTGTTGGCTAATTTTAATGTAAAAAAAGAAAGTACTTATTGTTTGTAGATTTCCTGGGATCTTGACCGTTGATATCGCTTCGAGGCACTTTCACATAACTAACTTAAATTTCCTAATTATTTACTAAATTATTTACGTCGCATTGTTTTAAATTATACACATTCAAAATTACATTGCCTTAATTCTATTAACAAAATTTACCCTTTGTTAACATTACTGACACTTGGACCCCCCCCCAATACGTCTGCCTTCTTCTAAAGTTCCTCCAAGACTCCTCGATCACTTAGTTCAGTTACTCCCATACCCATCTACAAAGAGCCTTCCCTAACGGTACAGTGTTATTATAACAGAGGTATTTTAGTCCTTGGAAAGTCCTGTCTTAAATTAGTTGGACCCTTCTTTTGTTAAAGTTTCCCCAGCTCCTTTATGCCTACACTCGAAATAGAACAATGGTTAAGTACTTTGTCCGTATGTTTTTAGTAACTAATCTTGTCGTTTTTGCAAAATATTTCTTCCTGCTATTTTATATATATATATATATATATATATATATATATATATATATATATATATATATACTCATATATATATTTATAAACACTTTTGTTTTTAAAAAATTTATAACTCCATGATTAAATACTTTATGGGCCGACAGCTTATATTTCAATGTCAAAGCCAATAGCAACATAATAGAGTAAACTTTTCACAAATTTTACTTAAAAATCCTAACGTACATTTTAAAAACTTTTGAAATACCAAAGTAAAAATTAGTAGGTACTGTAATACTCGTACTAAAATAATGATTTTAAAGCGTTCCGTTTTCAAGATGTTTGAGAACAAAACTAATATTTATGACGATAATACTATAATATAGAGGTGAGTAACTTTATATATATAAGTATCAACTGTATATATATATATATATATATATATATATGTGTGTGTGTGTGTGTGTGTGTGTGTGTGTGTGTGTGTGTAGGAGTTTGCACAAGGCTGTACTAATGTGAAAAATAAAAAAAATTCTAAAGAAGAAATTAAAGAATGCATATGTTAGTTATTTATAAATGACACCGCATATAAATAAACAACAGCTAATTAAAATACAATTTGATAATACAAAATAAATAGGCCTAGTAAGCTACAAAGATGCTACATCCTACAAAGATTCCACATGCCATTAAAGGAGCAACACTGCCATTAACGCTTATTGCGAGCGGATTCCTTAGTGTTAACAAGCATACTCTCCATTTCTGTGTCTTTTGCATTTTTTATTGTTTCAAGTATCTTTATATTCAGTAAGCTCTTTATATGATTTTTCACCGTTTTCAAATGTCATTGTTGTAATATTTGTTTTAAAAACCTGTTTTATTAATTTTTTTATTGCATTCCTACTTTTATTTCAATAGCGTTTATGGAATATTTTGAATTTATTTACGTGAGAATAATATGGTAAACAATGATTTGATTTCCACGCATCCAAATCTCGGTCATCCAGTTGGACTCCACGATGCCACCCGTGAGCCACAACCATCTGGGAAGTCACATGTCGCTATCGCGAATGAAGGAATGAACAATGTTTTGTCCAAGCTTTGAGCTGACTAGCTCTTTTCCTGGCTAATCGGATTAACACAAAAGGGAACAGAACCTATGTAAGCGGGAATCCCGGATTAAAACACCAGGCAAAAACAAACCTTGCCAGGTAGACTCAGAGCCAGATCATGTAGGGAGCCCAAGTGTTGCTGCAGTAGTCTCTTAACTTGGGACTAACTTTTATTATCAGGTCGTTGTATATATATTCTCAGGCGTAGAGGGTCAGAAAGGTTTAAAAATAAATACTCATATAAGGTCTTTAAAGCTTATTCAATTCCTCATATTATCCCACACTCTCCTGATATATATATATATATATATATATATATATATTGCACGAATATTCAATCGTCATTATATTACGTTTCTATTCATTCAATCAATTTCAAATACATTTTGTTTAACCTATGGTGGATGATAATAGATGCTAATACAATTGTATCAAATATTTATTCAGTAACTAAATTTTAAAAATTTGATATCTCGGTAGTATTTTAACTCAGTAACTACATGTTTGAAATCCAGCACTTTGGCATTGAGCCAACTTTCCCATAGCTAGACATTTGCTACTTATAGATGTACAGTAAACTCCCGATTATCCGTGGAATAGGGCGATCCGGCAACGCCGGATAATCCGCTATGAACAAAGAATACGCAAAACGATCGTGAATCGATTATTATACCATACGTTACACAAATAATGACCCCGGTTAATGCAATTCACAAATAATCTTCAGAGGACAAAATAAATACAGAAAATAATTTAAAATGTTGATGTATTTGACGGATTATAACATGTACATTTATATGTCTAACTATTTACAATACGTACATAAGTATATGTCAAAAGTAAGTATGTATGTATGTATGTACATATGTAATTTCCTTTACACATAATACTTACTTTCACTTTTTAACAAAAAAATCTGTCACTTTCGTCTGTTTTTTTTTGTGAGCATTGATTTAGCTTTAATATGCGATCTAAGTTTCTTGAGAACCATTTTGTCGTACAGTCTCTACTTGTGTCACGTGTCACAAAGCCACAAAGATCGATAATGTATATGACAGACATGGATAATGCATATGTCACGTCCTAGACTATTTATAGCTCAGATTAGCTCATATTTGTTTACAATCTTATGATACACATTAGGTTTTCGGGCGTCCAAGCATTTTGTCATTGTCTCTTATTATACAGTAGTCTGCTCGCCCCTTTTATTTCGCTGGCCCGCGTCGGGAAGCTTCCCTTTCAATGTAAAAATTAGTAGGTACATATTTACATATCTATTCCCTTCATCTTAACTTCTATTAAGCCTTATATGTATTTACGTCGTAATTCACCGTTTGGAAATTTAAACACATGAATCTGATTGGAATAAAAATTGGATATTTGTAAAACAATGGCAGACCCCGGATAATCCGCAAACCGGTTAATCCGCCCACGGATAATCGGGAGTTTACTGTATATGAAATTATAATTGAAGGGTTCCTTGCAAAAATGAAGCAAAATAAGAGCTGGATAGCATGAGAAACTATAGACCAACATCAGCTTCATAAATTAGAAACGAAAAAAAAGCAAATAAGTAATAACAAACAATAATAATAGTTCAATATCATATACTGTATAGCGAGGCAAATGGGAAATTGCAAAGAAATTTGCTTTCTATTTGGCCAATTAATATTGCGATTCTGTTATATGTACATACATGTTTATATTATTGGTAATTATAAAATAAAACTTTACTAAAAACGTAACCTTAGTTGGAATTGACTTTAAAAACCTTTTTCTTAATATTATTTCTTTTCATCTTTTATCGGCTATAATTATTTTAAATAAATTGATTTATTTATAAATTTGCTAGTCATGCAACAAATTTCAAATTTTTCAATTCAAAATTGTATTTAGTATTTGACAATAGAACAGTTAATAAATGTGCCTGTACAATCTCCATAAAAAGTTTCAATGAGCAAAACTGCGTTTGGCTATAGATGCATTTTGGGGAAGTATAACTTATGAAAGGCACTTAAATGAACAAGCTATGACTTATAGGCCTATTACTGAGAAAATTCCTAGAATGATGGATGACGTTTTTAACAACATTCTAGAGATAGCAGGGGACTCAATGTAGATTATAGTTTGTGAAAACAAGAATTTTGAAGTCTGCTCTTAATACCTTGTTATTTCCTGTAAGTTTCTAACTTGTATTGATTTAATCCTGTATTTGTTTAAATTTAATGTTAAATGATTGCTCTTAAAATTTGAATTGTATTTAAACTCAAAAGAAATATAATTACTCATTTCGTCATCTTATATCTAATCTTAAGTGTTGTAATAACATTAAATGCCATTTCATTTGCAAAATATTTTCTTGTGGTATAAATTAGCTTCTAGAACCCCCCCCCCCAAATATCAAAACACAAATTGCCTGCCAAAAAACATATCTAGCTGTACTGCAACTAAGAGTTATTTTATAGCGGAAGTCAAATCTCGAAAAGATATGTTTCCTATAAATAATGGTAAAGGTATACAAAAATATTGTAAACAATAACAATAAACCTATTAAATAAGTAATAATAATAACAATAGTTTTCTAGATTACCTCAGTTAAGAAAAAATCCACAATTATATTTTTTTAATGTTTTTAATAATATTTTTAATTATCATTCTGTGAGTGTTTTTCATAAATTGTCAAATATTATTCTAATGTGTTTAAATATAAATAATTTGTAATATAAAGCTTTAAAAATTAATTTCAATAACATCTTTTAATAAAAACTAGTAATGTAAAAAAAATAATAAATTCAATTCCTACTTAGGTCAACCAAAGAAAATGCATTTTAGTTACTTTTTAATTATTAATTAAAATTATTATAAATAAAGCAACATAACATATGCGTTAAAACAGCTGTTCTACTTCATAACCTATTAAGTCATAACTCATGAAATCATATATTATCACTTATTTTAACCAAAATGAGATGAAATATTGCATACAGTACATCTATTAGGGCCACTAAAATGGACTTAAATTGATACAATGAATTTAATTAATGAATTATTATTTGCAAAATTTATATTAACATCAAGTGTGACCCACTACAACTTGAAAGTATTTGAACTTAAGAGGATAAACAAAAAGTATTTTACTATCAATTGAAAATTTAAAACTGATATATGCCTATATAAGAATAGTTTGAACTCAGAAGAAATTGAATAAGAAATAATTTGGAGAATTTATTTGGTTTAAGAAATTAATAATATAATTTAAAATATGTATATATTTGCTTTATATTTTTTGTTTAAATCTAAAATTTTGAAAAGCTTATTTATTCATTTATAATATGAATTTTAATTTATTTTTCTTAATTATATATTTATTATTAGCTTTAAATTCATCTGTATTTTATAGACCAACTACATATTTATTAAAAATAAATATGTATTATTTTTGTAGAACCAAAAGTGACCACAAAACTACTGTAATTGATACTTGTGGCAAAGATCATCCTTCACAGTACACGTTCTTGTACCTCCCATCTGCTAACTTATACACGCTACAGAAGCGGGAAGAGCCGGTTTACCATCCTCAGGCGGGTCTCTTACTTTTTTTTTAATTTGAAAAACGTCAACATCCAGTTACTTTCTGGAAATAAACGATCGTTGCCCGGCCGTGGGCGTCAACGGTAAGCTAACCCCGGCCTCGGACGCACCATTCGGTAATGATTTATCTGACTTAAGGTCGCCTGACAAATTCTTTTTTGAAACCCGTTTTCTCGAATTTAGGAACCTACGCGATAATGTTGGACTATTTAAATCTTAGAGTCGGGTTGTAAAGTCTCAAATTGAGACGAGGTTTTATGCCGTGTGACAACAGCTTCTTATGACGTAGGCAGCCAAAGTTTATTATAAGATTTTAATTATAAGAAGAAAGAAGGGGACACAACTTTTAAAACATTATGTTGCGGAATGCATTAACAGTTTTTCAAATATTTACACCAAATAATTACTGTAGGAGCATACTTTACTTCTACCTTACTTTATTTTATTTTTAAATAGCTTAGAAGGCTAATGAATATCCGAACCCAGTATGGGTTACCGGAAGAGAGTACGCAGACTATAGAAAATAAACACTCACGCCGTAGCTGTACTCAGCATATTATTCTTGAATTATTTAAATAACAATAGGACAAGTAAATAAACCTATGTATCGTTGACGACCACGGCCGGGCAACGATCAATTTCCAGAAAGTAACTGGATGTTGAGGTTTGTGATGGACTTACTCTGTGATACATTCAAATGCTTCTACAACGCCTCTATAATAAACCCTTTGACAGTGAGTATAGTCTCCCCATTACAAGAAGAATAGACCCTCCCCAAGAGAACCACGTGCTCTCTAATTATCGAATATTATTGAATCATCAATACAAGGATGAATTTATGTGTCTTTGGATTTACCTCAATTCTATGCGCCTCTATAACACACTATTTGACAATGGGTATATATTCTCCCCATTACTAGAAGAAAAGACCCTGCCCAAGAGAAACACGTGCTCTCTAATTATCGAATATTATTGAATTATCAATACAAGGATGAATTTATGTGTCTTTGGATTTAACTCAATTCTATACGCCTCTATCATTACATACCATTTGAGGCTCCTATTTTCCGTCTATATATGTAGCCTATACTTCGGGAATTGATAGTCTACTACTCATGTAAGTAATTAATTACTTTTTAAAAACATTTGTTTGAATTTCCAATACATAAAACCCTCTATACATCCTTTACAAGAATGTCGCAAACGTTACACATTTTATCCATTCCTACCTCAACATAATCTATATATATAATTAAAAGACTTTCATAAACAAGAATTTTTAATTTTTGCTTTATTCATACATTGAAGCTTTTCGTTGATTGGGAGAATCAGTATTATCAAAATTTTCTAAATCTGGACTCATGGTGTAGTCATAGAACTATAAGGGACTTAGAAAATTTTGATAATGCTGATACTGCTAATCAGCGAAAGCTTCAATGTAGTAAGAAAGGTTAAATAAGAAAGGTTTGTTTATGAAAGTGTCATTTTAATGGTGTTTAAATAAAATACGAAAAAGAAATTAATCCAAAGATTACAATATACGAGTACACACACACACACACACACACATATATATATATATATATATATATATATATATATATATATATATGTTCTTTGGTTAATTATATATATATATATATATATGTGTGTGTGTGTGTTCTTTGGTTAATTTTCAATGTAACAATTTTATTTATTCAATGATTATTTTAATTATTAGGACTCGGTTTTGGGCGTCACTTATCTGTGATAAGAATGAAATTATTATTTATAATATTGATCTTTGGGTTACACTGAAATAAGACACAATTTACAGGTTAAGAGATTTAATTAAGTCTTATCAAAATTACAATATCATTTACTGAGAATTTCTTAATTTAATTTAAATTTGACCTGCTCAATTATATTAATCTGCAAGAGACTCTTAACTTTCCTTTCTTTTGTTTTATACCTAACTTAGTTCTTTATAAATTTGTTTTGATATCAAGGTCGCTGTATAAGGTTCGGGTTGCAATTGGAGAAACTTACATTTAATATTATTTTATAGTTCTGATTTAATGAATATTCCTTATATGGGTTAATAAATAAAAATTATGTAATTGGTAAATCAACAAAAAGTTTAATGTTCAAAGATACTATGAAAGTTTTTTTTTTTAATTTGAGGGTCACCTGTTTGTAGCTCGTGATCCTGAAGTTCCGTCCGTTGCACTTTAATCACAATCAACTTCCGACGAACTACTTCATAACTTTACTATCAAAGCGTAGGTTGCTACGTCCGACGATTTACTTAATATTCACTAACTTTACTATCAACGCGTAGGTTGCTACGTCCGACGATTTACTTAATATTCACTAACTTTACTATCAACGCGTAGGTTGCTACGTCCGACGATTTACTTAATATTCAATAACTTTACTATCAACGCGTAGGTTGCTACGTCCAACGATTTACTTAATACTCACTAACATTACTATCAACGCGTAGGTTGCTACGTCCGACGATTTACTTAATATAATTACGTGAACTGGAGGTAATTTGACCGACGTCTACTCTCATCGAACGTTCCTGCATTACCTCCCTTTTCGATTTTCCTCAACACTAACTTTTTGAATCTCTTATCCCTTCTCTCCTAGTTTAGACCAAACACATTTCTTAATTTTAACATTTTAACGTATATTTTGAAATTTAACGTCTTTTTGAAACTGACTTTCTCTTATCGGTACCAAGGTTTTTGAGCGCCCTTGCGTCTTAAATCTGACAACCTTTTTTGGGAATTTATGGTACTATAAAGTAATAATACTGCCAGTTTGGCCTTGTACATTGTAGTCTTAATTTTACAAACTTAATTTATAATTCTCTTTAGAGTCCCTGTTAACATATCGTTATATAATATATATATATATATTAATACAGTACTTTAAACATCCAAGCTCGCTTGCTTTACATTTATAAATAATTATAGCTTTATTAGCTAGTGCGTTATCATTTATTTACTAAATCCTTGGAGGTTTGATTAACCTTTCAATGTAACGTAAACTGGTAATGTTTATTTGTTTACCAAAGCTCATTTTCTGAGTTTTAACAGTAAAATAGTAGAAGCAAAAAAAACTTTTTTAAAAAATATCCATATAAAATCGGTTTTAATGTATCAAGTAGACATGTATGACAAACGTATTTCCCCAAAATGTAAATCATCAAAAATATTATAAACAGATTATCCATTAAAAAAGCCATTACTTAGATAGAGGAACGTATAGGCTCTTAGCGAGCCATTAAGCTCGGCCGTAAGTCCTGTCTCTCTCGGCTGCTCTCAGTGTGATGAGACTACATCAGGTCTGCCAACTTAGCGATTTGTATCACCCTACGTTGGCAATACTGTTTTTATGATGTAATAAATTGAAATGGAAATCACTTGCCATCTAAAGCCGGGTAGTTACTGTTTTAACTCGCGTAGTAAACTGTGACATAGTAATCGTAAAAAATTTCTAACCGTGAAATTATATCCTTAAAAATATCGACAAAATTGTATCTCAAAATGAAGCTACTAGTTTTTAGTGTGTTTATTTGAAACACGTTAACAATGACTAGCCAAAGAAAGTTAACAGTACAAAACTCGTTATTATTATCAGAAATCAGCGATAAGTAATGTTTGCGGATTTTCTACACCTACATCTATCGCAGCTGATGACTTTCTTATCCTTTTCCTCCTTGTCGAATGGATGTGCTCATACTCGTATCTTTCACTGATTGAAAGCAGTTTTACTAGATTTAACTAGCCAGACCGTCCGTTGAAATTATTTTCCCTACTGGGAATAATTATACGTTTTCCTTGGTCCTACTTATTTCCATCTACCCTTCTTTATCTTGGTTTCTTAGAAAGGGATGTAACGAGCAGACGCCTCTTTATGACGCCGATAAAGAGTAAGTATTCTTCATGCGCGTAACTCTGTTACCCAATGCCACGACTTTCTTCTATTTCTAGTAAAATTGAATCATTTTGTCCTTTCTTTAGTCCTTCCTAGTTCCATCCACACTCGTAAGGAGGATATCCTTATCCTTTTCTACAAAGGGACGGAACGAGGATGTAGATCTTTATGCCCTCAACAATAGAGAGTTTGGGTACCTTCAGATACCCAAACCTTTACACGTGATGCCTATACCTTTTAGCAGGGAGGGGGTATTTAGATCCCTACTTTACCCTACCTTTATTCACAATCCTCTTATAAAACTCAATAATTGTAATTACTTAATAAATAGTAAGTAAAATAAATAGAAATTTATTGGGTGGAGTGAGTATTTCCTTCAAATATTTTAGGTTTTTATTCCTTGTTTTGTAACAAGTATAAGGACAATGTTTTGTATTTTTTTATTAATGACCTAAACTACCTCTTTGCATTCAATTCAACATTCTTTTCATTTCATTCAATGTACTTGCATTCCATTAAATATTCTTTCCATTCTGTTCTCCATCTTTTTCATTTCTTTCGCCATCCTTTGTATTCCAATCACCATCCTTTGCATTCCATTCAAAATCCTTTCGATTCAAACCACCATCCTTTGCATTCTTTTCTCGATCCTTTCCGTCCCATTCGCTTAGTTACGTCATTATAAACAGGTGGTAATAAACTAAAGATTCATTTTACCTTAAACGTATGAGTACTATTTATGTCATTTTGTTTTAGGTTTTTCATTTATTATTTTCCATACTTGTAATATTGTCACATAATTACCAAATTTAAATATTCATTTGCCACATTAATGTTTTCAACAGTGAGTCATTTATACCAACACCATGATATTCGTAATGGGTTGAAACTTATTACCACACAACAAAATCACGTTTTGCCTTATCCATAACGAAATGCTTTTTATGTGGGCTAAATTAAATTATACCTATTCTTAGTCACAAATGGGTTTTTGTCAGTTCTGTCATTTGTAATATTGTCTCATAATGACCAAATTTAAATATTCATTTGCCACATTAATGTTTTCAACAGTGAGTCATTTTTACCAACACCATGATATTCGTAATGGGTTGAAACTTATTCCCACACAACAAAATCACGTTTTGCCTTATCCATAACTAAATGCTTATTATGTGGGTTAAATTAAATTATACCTATTCTAGTTTATACCTAGTCACAAATGTGTTTTTGTCAGTTCTGTCATATGTAATATTGTCTCATAATGACCAAATTTAAATATTCATTTGCCACATTAATGTTTTCAACAGTGAGTCATTTTTACCAACACCATGATATTCGTAATGGGTTGAAACTTATTCCCACACAACAAAATCACGTTTTGCCTTATCCATAACTAAAAGCTTATTATGTGGGTTAAATTAAATTATACCTATTCTAGTTTATACCTAGTCACAAATGTGTTTTTGTCAGTTCTGTCATTTGTAATATTGTCTCATAATGACCAAATTTAAATATTCATTTGCCACATTAATGTTTTTAACAGTGAGTCATTTTTACCAACACCATGATATTCGTAATGGGTTGAAACTTATTCCCACACAACAAAATCACGTTTTGCCTTATCCATAACTAAATGCTTATTATGTGGATTAAATTAAATTATACCTATTCTAGTTTATACCTAGTCACAAATGTGTTTTTGTCAGTTCTGTCATTTGTAATATTGTCTCATAATGACCAAATTTAAATATTCATTTGCCACATTAATGTTTTCAACAGTGAGTCATTTTTACCAACACCATGTTATTCGTAATGGGTTGAAACTTATTCCCACACAACAAAATCACGTTTTGCCTTATCCACATCTAAATGCTTATTATGTGGGTTAAATTAAATTATACCTATTCTAGTTTATACCTAGTCACAAATGTGTTTTTGTCAGTTCTGTCATTTGTAATATTGTCTCATAATGACCAAATTTAAATATTTATTTGCCACATTAATGTTTTCAACAGTGAGTCATTTTTACCAACACCATGATATTCGTAATGGGTTGAAACTTATTCCCACACAACAAAATCACGTTTTGCCTTATCAATAACTAAATGCTTATTATGTGGGTTAAATTAAATTATACCTATTCTAGTTTATACCTAGTCACAAATGTGTTTTTGTCAGTTCTGTCATTTGTAATATTGTCTCATAATGACCAAATTTAAATATTCATTTGCCACATTAATGTTTTCAACAGTGAGTCATTTTTACCAACACCATGTTATTCGTAATGGGTTGAAACTTATTCCCACACAACAAAATCACGTTTTGCCTTATCCATAACTAAATGCTTATTATGTGGGTTAAATTAAATTATACCTATTCTAGTTTATACCTAGTCACAAATGTGTTTTTGTCAGTCCTGTCATTTGTAATATTGTCTCATAATGACCAAATTTAAATATTTATTTGCCACATTAATGTTTTCAACAGTGAGTCATTTTTACCAACACCATGATATTCGTAATGGGTTGAAACTTATTCCCACACAACAAAATCACGTTTTGCCTTATCCATAACTAAATGCTTATTATGTGGGTTAAATTAAATTATACCTATTCTAGTTTATACCTAGTCACAAATGTGTTTTTGTCAGTTCTGTGATTTGTATTACATAAATAAAATGTAAATGTATTAAATCCGCTCAAATAAAAGTGCATTTAACAATACCAGAGATACTCGTCAGCAACAGATTGTACATAAAGAAACATTTCATTTAATTACACATGAATTTGTCTCTTCACGCTCTGACAGTTACTTTTTCAACGACTTGTTTCTTAATATTTACTTTCTGTTATTAACATACTTTAGTGCGTTTTTTGCTATAAACTATCATACTCGTAATATTGAATTTTAATTGTGAAATGATTATATATATACATATAAATATATAATATGTTTTCTTGTATAATAATCAAAAACAACTAAGGTTATTCAAATACAAGCATATTTATTAATTTATATTCAAAGCTTTTCGTTGATAAACAGTACCAACATCATCAGTAATGAATATACAATAATGGAAGATACAAAAATATGTTAAATTAGAAATAGAATTGTTGCTAAATTTTTCCAAATTGCCAAGTTTATTTTGTTGCTGTAACATTATAGACATTGAATATAGTATTAAATTTAGAATGTATTTGTACTTGTTCTTTTATTAACTTGTTTTTATTACTGTATTTATATATTTCAAATGCTTCATATATGTTCAAACTTAATCCTTTATTAATTTCTTTTATATAAGTTTCATATATTCAATATTTGGAAAATGGTGCTTATTATTAATACAATGATTTGCAAAATTTAATTTATATATTTCTGGATTTTTATAAGCATTCAAATGTTCTTAATATCTTTCTTATAATTTTTTCTTGGTTTGACCTATTTAAGCTTTATTTCAACTTTCACATTCTAATTTATAAACACCACCTTTCTCATGCATATTATTTGTTTTATTTTGTTATTCATTTTGTTTATTATTTTGTTATTAGTTTTGTATGCAATTTTGATATTTGTATTTTTAAATAATTTGGTGATATTTATCATTTTATTGCCTATAAATAAAACATCCATTTTGTATTATTATTATTTTTGTAAATTAAATTATTTTATTGTTTATAAATATTATAATTAGGTTTTTATAATTGTGTGTATAAAAGTGTGTGTGTGTGTGTGTGTGTGTGTGTGTGTGCGCGCGCGCGCGCGCGCGTGCGCGCAAGATGAAGCTCATACATCCGTTCATTTCCTAGTGCATAAAGACCAATTTCCGACATTTAGCCAGAATCCCACTAAGCATTGACGAATCAAACCTAACAACAACAGTAAGCTCTGCAACTAGCATTGACGAGGTGAGCCCCAAAAACAGTTCGCGCTTCAACTGATATTGGATTCACCTCATAAATGCTAGATGTGACTCTGTCTAAACGTAGGAACTGCATTTTTATTCACTACAAGATGAACGGACGTACATCATACATCATACATCTATAATATAAACGAGTATACATTTATATATTTATTGCTACTGTTGTTTATTTGTAATTAGATATTCTTTTTTAGCCTGGATAGCGGCCAGGAATAAAACTATAAATAAATGCACTACTGCAAGTGAAACTTTTATTGTAATGTGAAACTGACTAATTATTCAACTGTTAACTTCTTTCGTTAGAATCCTGTCGAATTCATTTTACTTAATACATTTTCTCTTCAAGTTTTGTTTTTTAATACGATACGTTTTTTCATTCTGTAACTGTGCTAGTACAGTATATAGTTCATTTCTGTTTTGGTGGAAAATTACCTAATTTTATTTTTGTGTTATCAACAAGTAAAATCATTCGTTATGTCTTGCAGGAAACCTTGGTACAAACCTTACCGTAACAAAAAGGTTTAAAGAGCTAATTAAAAATCTAATTTTTTTAAATATTCGTAACTTACAAAAACAAATAACATCCTTAGAACATCGTCTGATAAATCACCTACTGTACTCATCGTGGTTACAACGAAACTCTTGCCAAATCGGATCTGCGGTTTAATTGGTCAAAACCCTCCGCTAGCCCGTATTGTGGGAACGACCGGCTTCACGTAACTTGATATTTGTACTTAAAGTATTGATGGCTACAATAACACTGTCTGACAGCGAATTAGTGCAACACGAAAAGACTGAAACAAGTTCCAGAGAATCACATCGCCCGCTTGTTTCTGAAAATTATGCTGTGGTTTGGAACTATAAACACCACTGACGTAGCTTATAGAAGCAAGGAAAATGGATTTTTATTGAAGTAACTGACTCCATAACTCAAACTTTTCTTGATACTTAACGGCGTTTAGGGTGAAATTTAATATGATTTTATCAACACGAGCTGAATTAAGAGTGTTAATGAATACATTAACTAGAGGTAAGTTTTAAAAGGATTTAGTAATATCTAGGGATGGGCCGATTCCTAAAATTTTCGATTCGATTCTCTATTCTTTACTCGATTCTCGATTCTTTCAAGTTATATTAGCTTACATTCTAGTTCTCTAATAATTAATTTAGTTAACATCTTGGTCATATGGCAAAACCTTTTAAAAGTTCTGTTTTAATGTAATAGGCTACACAAAACCTTCAACCTTGATTTATCAATAGGAATTTTTAAAAGCATAAAAACATATCAGATAAAAGTAATGACTTATTTTAAAGTTAACAATGTGAACTTTACTTAATTTATGATGTTTGAAAAAATACCTAAACCTATTTACATTGTCTCTCAAAACAAAACAAAAATTAAAAACAAACAAACAACATAAAAAGTAAAAAATTAATACAAATAGGATAGTTTTTAAAATTTAAAAGTCTGGCAGGTAATGTACATTTCTGTTCAAAAACACAAGCATTTGAACACGTTGTGGGTCAAGCTAGTTTCATCGCTAGTCACATATAGCTCCTGAAATTGAGAAAGGTTTTTCAGTAAACACTGTCGCGAGTGGACAGACAGGTATTTTATTGCCATAGCATTTAAATGAGGGTATTTGGCACTTTGTACTGCCAAATACTTTCCAACATCACAATCTGGACTGGCTAATGGTTCCCCCAGATAATTGTTTACTTCTTCTTCTACTGTCAATTCCCCTGGGGTACCTTCTTCCTCAACATTCTGGATTAGTGGGGCATACCTTCTCCACATCTGGTGGGACCTTTTTTCTGCAGGTGTCTGGAACAAGTGCAACTGATTCAGGCCTATTTTGTATTTATTCCTCAATCCCAGTTGATTTTTAACCGACTATCACTTATAGGTCCTGTGTCTGAGGATAAAGTTTCTTCAAGTATAGATCTTTTTTGTTGATAAATTTGGGCAAAATGAATGTTGTTTAATTGCTTTTTCATATTTGATATATTATGTGGTTTTCCACCGTCAGTTTCTGTTAACTGTCATCGAATTGACGCGACGGCCAGTAGCCTGAACCGAATACCGTCTATAATATAATTTATTGAGGTTAAGTTTCGGAGGAATAATACGGTGTTTCTGTTATCCGTCTATTCGCTCAACCATCCTGGCCACGGTTAATCGAGTTTTTACTGTACTGTTTTTGTGTTTTGTTCTGACATCTATAAATCAGTGGCAGTAAGACACGTGGGGGAGAGAGAGAGAGTATCGAACCCGCTCTAGTGTGAGAGAGAGAGAGAGAGAGAGGACCGCTGTCAAACGACCAGAAATTGTTACGATCTTGATTGCTGTTGCTTCATAAATAATAATATTTTCGTTTACTTTAATCATTTAATTCATTGATATCAACCATTACATAAATAAGATATAGTTGGTAATTAATTATTTTTCTAATAAATTACTCCACACACATATTTTAATAGTTAACAAAATAGGAATAGGAATCGACACTTTTATGATAAAGAATCGAGTATCGACGATTCCTCGATACCACCTAGAATCGACGATTCCTGGAATCGAGAATCGGAATCGGCCCATCCCTAGTAATATCTCTCCCTTGATCTGTGAGATTATCAAAGATCATATTGATGTACATAGTCTCTGCGAAATTATAGAGATATCTACCAGATACATGCAAAGAATCACAACAGAGCATAGAATTGCATATCGAGTGGGCGCTTATTGTGAACGTTAGTGTCAAACAGTGAATAGGGTCTTGCCAATGGTGAAAAAATTATTACAGTGAAACCTACCAAGAACAATTCCGATTACCAATTGATATTTTCCTAAAATGATTAATAGTATATTTACAACAAAATGTATGGTTTTAAACATAACATATTTGAAGTTTGAAAATCTATTAAAATCATATCATGGTTATCTTTTTCGGTCTACTGTGAACGCATTAGATGAGACCTAATTAGGCTATACTGTCCTTGGTAAATTACGCCATATCAGCAGTTTCAGTGCTTCGGGCATTGTGTCCCTTCTGTTTAGGTATTTCTATCTCCCGGAGGTCCAACGGGTCAAAATGGTCTGATATTTTCAGTGCTATAGATATAGCCTACCTAATCTATAAAGCAATTGCTATGTGAAGGGCTAATATACATCAGATAGTTATTTTATTACAATGGGATATGACAACCACATCTAGATTATCGTCAAAATATCTGTAGTCGTTTTAAATAAAAATGTTAAGGGTGGTGACAATTGTCAAAAAAGAGACTAAAATAATTCATTGTTAATTAATACAAAACGTAGAATATTTTTATAACAGTTCAGTGTAAAATAGGTTTTGAAACGTATAGTTGAGGGATAGGCAAGACACACCAACACACCATCGGTAGCGGGCATACCGTTCTGGTCTTTTCTAACACAAAACTACGTTAATCTAAACTAGAGATGTGAAAGTATAAGAAGGCATTGAATATACATGTTTTTTAGTTACGAAAAATGCGCGTGTTTAGTCCTGATGAGTCTTATGTTGAGGTTTGCCGGTGTACTACGAGGGTGTTTCATTAGAAGCACAACCTCCTGCTCAACAAAGGTGCATGCCCATAATTACAACCATTAAAGATCCTTAAAAATCCTTCGGAGAACAGAAATGTGGACAGAATACATCATGGGTTTACTATGTATGGCTCTGAGTTTACTTTGAGATTGCTCAATCATAAAAACCGTTCGCCTAACTTTCTCTGTCACTGATACGACTGGCGAGCAACAAAACGCTTTGTCAGAAATATTTTAACAAATTTAATTTTTTTATATATAGTAATTACCCGTACTTACGCGACAGGTGAGACCGAGCGATAACCGCGTAAGTCGAGGTATAACGTTACATACAATCACATAGGAATCATGTGTAATTGGGACCAAAGACTAAATAAACTAATAATTCAACAGAAAAATGTGTATTTATTAAAATCCTAAATACATAATACAACAAAAAATTATATTATACATAAATATTGCAAAGAAGTAAGTAAACAGAAGTTGTTTTGACATATAAGGCTTCATACAATGTAGTAAATTCGTTTGAAGATATTGAAGATTTTTCTTCTCACGCAGAATTCCTTCGTAACTCGCTATTTCGTTTTTTGTTTTGGGGCAGAAATACGCTCATCGTTGGAGTCTATGATTTACATAATGCATCTAAAACATTGAATTGTTTCCAAAAATCTTTAACTGAGAGCTCGTTGTTCTGTCTCATAGCTCCATGCAGATGAGCAAATGATCTTCTTTTGTAATAGGCTTTAAAAGTTTTGATGACTCCCTAATCCATCGGTTGAAGCATATTATTTGTGTTTGGTGGCAAAAATATCACTTTCACGCGTGTGTTGAAATTAGTTACAATAGTAGGAGGCTGGCCAGGTGCATTGTCAATTAATAGTGATTGGTTTAGAGCAACAATAACGTCCGTTTTGAGATACAATAATGACCAGATCAGTTCCCAAAAAATGTTGTTACCAATTCCGATTCGACTTCCAAATCACGGGCAAGCTAGCTTTAGAAATATTTTTTAACGTCTTTGGATTTTCTGAGCGATAAACTATGAGAGATTGCAACTTACAGTCAACAGCTATATTTGCGCCAAATATCACTGTCAATCAGTCTTTGGTTGCCTTAAAAAATGAAAATATTTTCCCTTCTTGAGCTATAAAGTCCTCATAAGCATTTTCTACCAGAGCAGACCTGTTTCTGCATAACTTGGACAGCGTGATTTAAAGCCGCGTAACGTGGGAATCTCGTAAGACAGAGTAGCGTAAGTCGAGGTATAACTGTAATTTTTCAAGTATAGGTTGTGATTTACTTGTCTGATTAGGACCAATTATAGAGCAAACGTTTGAAACAAACTCTATTTTTAAAACATTTTTCTGTGTTTGACTCATTTTGCTCCACCGAGTAAAATTATTCCAGGTTGCTTATAAAAAATTATTATTTTTTTAATTATATACTCATAAGTTATTCTAATACCAACAAGCAACAAAAAATAAGCCAAATTAAAATTTTTTTGAAACAGATCCTTCCACTGTCACAGAACGGGCGGTAGAGCCAAAACGTCGAGCGTTGAAACTTCTCGAATTTCCCAGTAACAAAAGCGTTACAAGTTTCATATTTAAAAACATTTGCCCAAAATGAGAAAGCTATTAATACTCCGCCGACAGATATGCTCAGTGTACTCGCGAGATGTATTTTGACAGCCCTATTCACTGCCCCGTGAAAGGCCATAGTTCATCACTATTGTTGAGCCGTCATCGACTCCGCCTCGGTCATAACACAAAACACACACAACCGGTTTTCTAATTAATCACACTGGATGGGAACACAATGCATTCTTCATTAGTTATTAGTGGGACCCTGTTGAATAACAAACAGGCAAAACAGTATTTGAAAATCTTAGACGTGCGTTGTGAATGTACACACGTGAGTACTTGAGGTCAGCCGACAGTAATAAGATAATACCATAAGATACGATGATTATTTTAAAAATATAATAATTTAATAGCAAAACGTATGGGCTTCGTATTAAATGATATCGAGGTTAAACTTAAATAAATAATTTATTTCTCAAATGCGTTTCAATAACAAAGTCATCATTATCTTCTTCTCAGTAAATATAAGCTGTAAAATATCTAAACTAAAACAATAGTTTTCTTGTTGTATCACTTACTGATAATGTCCTTGCCATTAGAACACGATTGAAAAATTAATTATTGATGAGTTGGTGTTCTTTATTAATTAATTATTTTATGTTCTCACAAGTGAAACTCAAAGTTTGTTATGCACAGTATTATTTATTACTTTAAGCTTGAACCTAAATACTAATTTTCTCTAAAACTGATTCGACTTTCACTCAAACTGATATAAGTTATATACATGATGTCGAAAGTCGACTCGTAAATAGGTCCTATATCTAGTAAAATTCTTGTTCAAACAAAGGCAGTCTTTTAATGTTGAAAAATAAGAACACTTTTTTAAAGCTCTAATAAGTCGATTCGGAATATATTTATTACGATACTTGTTTAAATACATTAAAATGTTAAGAGATATATTGTAAGTGATTTTAATACGTATACAATCTTTGAACGGCAATAATAAAATATTCTTGTTTGTATGATGTGTGTGATTAATTACAACAATTAAATTTCTTATAACAAAAATTTCTTTTTCCTGAGAACCCTTTTAACAAACTACGTATTTTTCGGTCGTAAATTTCTAAGGATCAATGACTATTATGGACCGATGTTTGTTATGTTCCCTTTCTCGCTTGTTACCTAGCGCTAAGCAACACTAACGATTTGGCGGTTATATCAACGTTCCCATGGAAACCAGTCTGTCTGGACCTTACTACTGGATAACAAAGGTCGCCTGCAACTCTAGATACAACCAAAGTTTCTCCCATTATACAAAACACCTGTTTCACGGTCATCGTTATGTAAACTTAAATTATGTTGGAAAAATCGGGTATTTTTTCCAAACATTTTCGATGTTTTTCTTTAACAAATTGTAGTGATTGTCACCTACATAATATGTTCTTAAAAAATACTTATTTCTACAATGTTTGTAATGCTTTGCCCATCTTTAAAACGGACATTATAAATATTCCAAACTCATTTAAGAACTAATTTTTAAATAATTTTTACTAAATACTCTAATTCGGATTATACAAAAAATGCTCAGAAATTAAGTGAAAGTTACTCTGTGGGACTGGCCAACAGTAATGAATACTTTATTTGAGGAATGTAGCTAATAGAGATTTTAACAGAATCTAGTTAATATTAAGAGATTGTAGAAAGTTGACAAAAAAAACCTTTGTTAGATGATGAAAATTTACTGGATGTTAAATGTTAGATGTTAAAAATTTTATCTAACGAATTCAATTGAAATCGTTAAATTTAATTGAAATTTCTGGAAAGGTATCAAACGCGTCTAAGAGAGTTTTCATTCAAATAACTTGACAGAAAATATGTACTTAGACCTAATATCATTAAAAAGAAATACTTTTAGTAAAATTATGGAAATATAATAAATTAATATATTTACTAACTGAATATTGAATAACATTTTAACTTATAACCTACAATAAATAAAGTGACATAACCTACGCATTAAAACAGCTATTACACAACGTAACCTACAACATAAAATCAGCTGTTGTGTGATATCATATGTTATCTTTTAATTTAAGCTAAAATTAGAAGAGCGACTAGAGGCGAGTTAGATGAATTTTTCCTTTGCAAAACACACAGTCATACCCAGCCTCAAGAAGTATTGACTTCAAAAACCAAAATTCAGAAATAATTGATCCTTTGATTATTAATGAATAGTTTATATTTTGTGTAAATTTGCTCCCCCATTATAGCTGCACAAAGCGAGTTGATTAGTGGTTACAGTAGCTTTGGGGCGATGAAAGGGATGACGCTGACAGCGAATTGCTCGGTCCGGTTTTGTTTTGAAAATAAACAGCCTGTACGCCAATTATCAGCGGACAAACTAATTTCTCAAAACATTTGATCTGCTACGTTCAGAACTGTTTCAACCGAATCGGCAGCGCGAGGATAAAGACAAACACGCTAATTCTGGGCGGTATAAAATCTGTAAATCAGAGGGTGAGGACACGGAAAAACTGTACAGAGTTCCATTTTTCAACCAAAGGCAAATAACTGTTAATCATCTTCTTGTTTCAATAATCTACCTATAGGATTACAACCCTATATGACAGGGTGCAAAAAATGCTTTCCATTTGATGAGTTTTTCTATCAGAAAAGGTTAATTAAATTCTTTAAATATATTCTCTCAAACAATTTATAAAAACTCATAACCCAAGGATAAGATTTAACATTTTTATCGTTACGATTAAGGCATAATTTTTATGTATAAAAATATGTATTTATATACAGACAATTTTTCAAAAAAAATTAAAATGTTTTCCTTTCAAAATACATATATGTGCCTACAAACCATACATAAACGACTGTAAGCAGGCTAGACCTAAACTACTACTCTTGCTTAAAAACATGCGGTGTAAGTTTGCCGGGTTGCGTTTATGTTATCAGTATTGAAAAGAAGGCGCATTAATCCTCACAATAGTGTGTGAAGCTCTGTACCTAACTCCTCCATGTTTTAAAAAATTAATAATTCGCCAATTACTAAGACCCATGCTCTCAGATAAAGCTTTCGATATTAGGTGGAAGGAATCGAACGCGAATTATTTCTAGAAGCACTGAATTTCAATTAAGCCCCAAACCCCTTGTTTTTTTGACTTGTGAAAAAAATCCTAATTCAGAAGAAAATCATAAGTCTTTATACACATGAAACATCGAGTATGATCAATCGATGATGTCGTAATCAATACATCTACCTAGTGATAGAATCCTGAAAATCAGTGATTATCATCTAGACCAAGAAAATTTCTTTTTCTAAATTGAAATACAACATAAACAATTTTTCCAGCATTATTAAATGTGTAACTACTCCAATTAAAGCTAAAAGATGATATTAAAAAAAAATCTCCCATGATTCTAATCTGATCAACTATCTATGTCTTATAAGTAGGCCTAGTCATCTTGAAAGTATATGTATTTTCTTCTCACATTTTTAAGACGATCTGTCAGGATGACTATTTAAGACTACAAAGGGTAAGAAAGGATTGTAAATAAAATAGGGTTAAAAAAGTAACAAAAAGTTTTAGATAGGGGTTATTGAAAGGAACAGAAGGAAATTAATTTTTAAAAATGTATGATTTTTTCATTTTCTTAAAACATTATTTTTTTGTTGTTTTAAAAGTACGAACTTCTGTAAACTTTATTATTATTTTTATTTATGAACAAGTAAACAATTATGAAAGGGTTTTTAATTTCCTAAACAGATTTTTACAACTTCTAATATTATAACATAATATACAACCTGTATTTATTATTCTAAAAAAATTCAAAATGTGTTTTACACTATACTTCTTCCTTTTACCATACTTTCATGATCCCACTTCAGCTGCCTATACTCTAATGTGAGCACGCCATTAATTGGCTAATGTGCTTTGTTTAATATTTCAAAGAAACCGACGAGTAGGATGTACCTCAATAAATCAGCTGTTTTTATCACACCACTGACAAAGCTATCAAGATTGTCGTTACATATTAAGGCTAATGAAATAGCAAAAAAAACATTCTGCTTTTCATTACCTCGCTTTGTTTAATAGTTTTAACTTTGAAGATTAACAAGTTTTACTAACAGAGATTTTGTTTGGTAGCGAAATAAGGAAAATTGAAACCTTCTTCTTTTTTACTTACATAAGTTAATAATTGTCACACTATTAGATATTATTACTGTATGTATAGCTTTCCCTGATACAGTTATATTTTTTTAAATAATACTAAGACAGTAAAACCTTTTCGCTGGTTGACACTACCAGAAACACATATTTTGCTTTTTTAATGCTGGTATTGATGAACGATGTTTTCAATAATTTAAGTGTTTCTTCCTGTACTTATGGCAATTAATATAAACACACTGGGATCTGAATAATTTTCCCTTGTCAAGAAAATATTAAGCGACCCAACACATTCAATTGCATACATCTTAATTGTTGTTTTGGAAAACAATTGAATATAATTATTTCCGAACTGTTAGCAGCACGTAATATTACGTAATATTTATAATAATCCAGTGTTTTCAAGGTTTTGAAGAAGGAAGACACCGTTTTTCATCCCGGTTGAGAGCAGAGTTTACTTCAGGAGGATGAATCTACTCTGGCCAAGCGATTTAATAATTTATTCCTCCATAATTTTCATTCAGTAAGCTTCTAGTGAATCATTATGTCTTCCCATCCTCTTCTTTAGGCCTCTTCTTGTCGAAATTGGCCAATCATCAAGTCACTTGCACTTGATGTTGCTACTTTAAACTCTATTAAACTATTAAAATATTGAACTAATCCCTTAAATTTTTCACTCAGGAGTGGTTCTCTCTACCGTAGGTTTTTTTTATCGCTATCCTAACCTGGATAATGAGCTGCAGCAGCCCATACCGATCTTCTCTCATGATGTGTTCTAAGTATTCGAACCTTCGTATTATACTATCAGTAGAAATCCTTCTTTTTTATTCCTTCATTTTACTTCATTTCTTCGTCCTTCTCAAATTCACCACGTTCGAAATATTTTGCGCCCAGAAAACTATCAAACTATCCCCATTTCAAACGCCTCCAATCTCTTTATATCCTACTTGCTCAACATTCAAGACGCCACTCCATAGAACGACACTGGCAGTAGACACCATCTTATCAAACGGAAATTCGTCAGATTCTCCTAGCATAACATTCGCTTCGTTTTTAACTGTTGCTCTTGCTTTCTCGATTCTACTTCGAATTCCTCTTTTGCTATTATTTTCACGAACAATTTTACATAGTTCCACCTTTTAACTCCTTCAATCTGGGTGTCGTACCTATAAATACCCTCCATATGGTGTGTCCTATTTAAATCAACAAAAATTTTGTTTTGACAATATTCAGTGACAAAACGTATTCTTCACTAGTGTTTACTAGTTTATTCACTGCCCTTCGCAGGTTTTCAAGGAATCCAGCTAAGAGGCCGTATATCGGCGAATCTCAAACTGTTTATCAGCACACCGTTTATTTTGATCCATATAGGCGACTCAGAAATTATCTGGTTTATTAGGTTTTCAGGTTACAAGTTAAAGAGGGTCGGCCTAAGATGCATACCTTACTAATTTTCTGACTTCAATTTCTCTAGACTAATTCTACTCCTTCTGAATTGTCACTTTTTCACTCCAATACAAATTTTTAAAAAAATCTTGTATTACTATTAATTTTAGTGCCTAGATTTTCTTCTTTTCTAATAGTTTCCATTAAATACTGCTGACGTACCTTGTTTTTTTAATTAGTGCTACCTAATTAGATCTTTCTTTCTTACAAAGTGTGTTCGATATAAAGGTCATTATGGTCTTGGTAGAAAGTAGCTACACTAACATGCATACAAGATGCAATGATAAATTATATATTCTCTTCTATGAGGGTTTATAGCCCCACCTTAATCCTACAATCCTTTCCCACCTTTTGTAGGGAATAATGTTCAAACTACTTAATCGACATTGTACAAAAAAATGAATGATTACTTGGTTAGCTTTTAAATGGTTGTCATGTCTTGTTTTAAAAGTTTTAAGCAGGATTTCCTCTCCTCCATGGCTTTCTGAATGACTGGTTCCCATAGCCTCTGTCTATCAGTTGTACTCACTTGTTTCTTCGCTCTGCCAGTGTTCTTTCTCACTGTTTTTACTCTTTTAAGCTGGAGCAGTACCACGTCGAATACTGGTGTCCACCAAACCGAGTTTAGGAAAATCTAACACATTATTTATAAAAAAAAAAAATTTAAATATCACCCAGTATAATTTTAAAATATTATCAACCTGAAAGACCGGAAAGGATTGCCAATGTAGGTAGCACTAAGGTAGAGGGAGATATAAAAACCTCTTTAGGGGATATTGAGGAACGTGTCATCACTTGTACTCTAACGACCCCAAGTTCAGTGGTTACCTCAAGGAGTATTAACTTGAGTTTGGATCTACACGATACTCTCTATCGAGCTCATAAAATAGGATAAGGAAAGGTAAATGGAATTAGAACAAATTAAGGAAATGATATTAAAATATTCTGGTTTTAGGAGGGGGGGACGAAATTATGGCATCCCGTGGGCATAATCTCTTATGTGAATTATACTGTTCTCAACGGGGAAGTATACATGTGGCTACAATCTACCCGGTAATATCACTTTTTCCAACGTAGCTTTAATAAATATTATGAATTAAGCTAATATTAAGGCTATTACTGGTGTCTATTTTTCGGATAAACCTGTTTTCAAATAAAAAGAAAATTCCTCTCTAAGAAATTATAAATCTGAAACAATTATTTTGTTATTGACTAGAATACTAAAGTGCTTGTTGTGCTTAAAAAATATCTAATCCGTTATGACGTTTGAGAACGTCTCACTCCGCCATTATAGCATCCAGGTTGTGCATTAGTTTCTAATTAAATCCTCCATTCTTCAACCGGGTTGAAACTCTTTTGAATTGCAAAGTGTCCAAGTAAAGTGTAAACCAAGCCCATATGGAACCACTCTAGTTCATATGTAAATGTTAACAAAAGTATAGAGGCAATATCGTAGGTTGATGGGTGACTAATCGGGGCTAGAAAGGAAGTAGGTTAAGGGACGAAAAAGCTATGAAGTATCACATTTGATTTAAAGTTGTTTTTAATGGATATTTAAACTAACTTTAATGGGAATGGACTGGATCTAAGTATCTGACCCTTAAACTAATACTATTTAAAGCTGTCCTTTCTTTAATAAATTATTCTGCACATTATTGTAACTATAAAATGATAATGCAAGAAAACAATACCAAATTGTTCTACTGTTTTTAATATCCAATATTGTAATAATAAAATTTTATCTTTATTAGTTCAATCAAACCTATTATAGTTAATTATTTAAATTTATCGATTTACCTATTTATTTAGTTATCCAGATAAATGGGTAACTATCGACCTTATCTATTATAAACTGGGTGGCTTCATAAATCTAACTTATAAAACTTCATTGGGACACTTTATTGATCTAAGTTATTGATTGGGTAGTTATATCGATCAAATTTAATTGATTGCCTATATTAATATAATCTATCAGCTTTAATTAGACTATCGACCTTATTTATTATTAACTGGGTGGCTTCATAAATCGAACTTATAAAACTTCATTGGGACACTTTATTGATCTAAGTTATATCGATCAAATTTAATTGAGTGCCTATATTAATATAATCTATCAGATTTAATTAGACTATCGATCTAATTTATTATATTTATAGGTAATGTTATCTATCTAACCTATTAAAGATGGGTAACCTTATCAATGTAACCTATTGAAGTTGAGTGGTAAAACTTAATCTATCTAATATAATAAAGTTAGTTTGGAACCATTAATTATCTAACTTAATTTATTGTTAGTTAAATAGCTCAATCTATCTAACCAAAACTATATAGCGATTAAACTACAAAATTAAATGAGTAACTTTGTCAATCTAACTGAATAAAGTTTATTAGGAAACTTCAATGATCAAACATATGAAAGATAATTGGGTAAATTTAACGACATAACCTATTACATTCAAATAGGTAAATCGTTTTATCAAACCTATTAATATAATAAGATAACTTTATCTATCTAACCTATTGAAGTTAAATGGGTAACATAAACGATTTAGTCTACCATACGTATGAACGTATGTAAGGCAATCAGGTAATTTAGCGATAAAGGCGATTACTGTGAAATAGGTAATCTTTTTTTAGCCAACCTATTAAAACAATTAGCTAACTTTATCGATCTAAGCTATTAACGTAAATAGGTAACTTTAAATATCTAACTAATTAAAGGTAATTGAGTACCTGTATTAATTCGACGTATTGAAATTACTTTGGTAGTTTTATCGATAAAACTAAATCCAAGTTGGTAGTATTGATTTACTGTCTTGAACATTGATTATTCATATGAATTACTAGCAAATCACGGCATTTCATGGGCACTTAAAGATGTCAGGCGAATCGCTGCGCAGTTATACAAACAGACGTTTCCTCCTTCCCGGTCCTCTCATGATTTCATGGTCATTCTGAAATATCTGTGAAAAGATCTTTCCTCTATTATTATAAACTCGAGATATGCTAGTGACCCATTCTTAACTGTAAGTACGTTTTTACATATAATGTGATAGGAACAAGTTTGAAATACTCCAGCTCCATGGATTCGGAGTCGGTAAACATAACCAAATGTGAATAAGAAGCAAAAACTGAAAAGAATTTAAAAAGAAAACAAAAAGAGCATATTAGGTCATAGAAAAATATAAAGAGCCGCGTCTCGAAATTATAATTAATAAAAAGAAAATACACTAACGGAAAAAAGGAAAACTGTAAAGTATACAGTAGAAAATATGGAGTTTAAACTGTCTAACTCGTCATGTTTGGGGTACCAAAAAATAAACGAATTAGCGAAAGACAAAAATATTCTTGTAACATGTCTAAATGTAAATTAAATATAAAAGTAAATGTCAAAAATAATTTTTATATTTTTAGTTGTCGAAAATATATTTATTTTGCGATTTAGCGATCGATTAATGCCCGTCATGACAACAGCCGTTCTTTTTATCGCTAAGCAGGTGTTTTTCCTCGTGTATAAAATGTGTTTTCACAACATATACCAATGTAGAGTCTTGCAGTTAGTTTGAGAGTTTATTTTCTTTACATTGAGACCTATTATTTCTATGTTTTAAATTTGTTTTAGATAGTGGGCACCAGAACGCTTCTAACAAGTACAGATCGAGCATATGTACCTAATAATAGAACGAGAATTAATTATAGATAAATTAATGAGTTAATTTTAAAAAACCCACTTAAAAACTCGAAAACTATAAACTAACAAACATGGAATTACTAAATGTTTAAAAAAAACTATTGGAGACACACAAAAAAGGGAAAGAAAACAAATAAAAGTTGACAGAAAGTAGTTTTAACTAAATGACCCTGCCGGTCCAGACTGCTCAGAAGAGGGAGGTGAAGAGATAAGCTATATAAAAACGAACCCCGTGGAGGTCTAGTTCCCATATTCATTACAGTAGTCATTGTTTTTGTTGCAGATTTTGCCAATCTCTGAGAGACACGTCCCTAGTTAAATCTATCTCGTCTGACGATCAGCAATGGAAAGTTCAGAGAATTTGTTAAAATCCGTTACGCGTCAATTCAAAATTATATATAACTATCCTGGTATCGTTTTAAATAAATGCAGTAATTACGTTTATATAAATATAATCACATATTTTAAATATATTTACACCTAATAAGTGACTATCTAAAATTGTTACAAATATTTTAAATAAACACTTGATTGAAATCTGCTAATTCTCCCTGAAATTCTTTGAAGGTGGAGTGTCGAATAATCGAAATATAAATCCTCATCACGTAAATGGTTTTTTCATTGACAGTTTTAAATTTATCTGTCAGGTAGAGAATTATGCTTTCTCTTCATCAGTTTTTACCTATGTGTCATTAATTGGTGACATTTGTCTCTTTGACCTCTTGAGTTAACTTGTGGCTTGCCAAAACGAGTAGACATTTTCTTTATCTGGCTACAAACTGTGCATGTAACAGCTTACTCCGATATCTTGATTCACCGCAGCATGTCTCGTAGCTTGTTGTTAAAGACGATTCGGCAAGCAGAGTCTCCTTGCTTGCTAGATCACGGCACTGATCCCATCACCATCGAACAAATTAATCTCAAGAATACATTTTTGTTATTCGCCTTATTTCTAGGCTCGTGTTTGTGGTTCTAAGCTGTCTGTAGTGAGTTATTTTCAATAATTATTTCCTCTTCTCTCTCACGTTGGTCAATGTCTTTTAGAAGCAACGCTGAGCCGATTTCATCTTCCACCTCCTGACGGAAGCTCTCCCAGTCCGTCCTCCTACTAGAGAACTTAGGAGCCACTTGTCGTGACAGGAGTCCTTCTAAAATTAATTGCTAGGATGGTTAGATCTGAGTTAGCAGTAGCCTTCTGTCCTGACGAAGTCCTCTCCAAGCCAACTGCTGACAAAAATCAATCAATTCAGCAAACCAATTTTGCTCGTGTTAGGTAGTCAGTAGGTCGGCCCTCTAGTGAGGTAAAAGTAGCAATTTCATTGACTTTCAATTTTATACAATGACTTTCCTCTCGTAGTTACTAGACGGAAACCCCAAAAACGATAAAAGTTCAAGCATGACCTCCTGTCTTTACGAATTATGGTAAGCATTTCAAGGATGTTCGTACTAGCCTGAACAGTAGTACGATTTTGTTACAGAACAGGAAGCTACTTTAAATTAGAAATGTATTTAAACAAAAACTTTAAGAAGATTATTCAGCCCTAATGAAGATGAAAATAAAAAAGAGTAAAGCTTCACAACGTGGTACTATATAACTATGTCAAACCATTGTTAAAGTTTGTTAAAACAGAGATGTTTGCAACAAAGAAAAACAAAATTGAGAAACACTGTTTCTAATCAATATAATCGAAGATGGTCTCAGCTCTGCCGCGCTCATGTCCACAACGACGTTATGGACAGTGTAGTTTTTTATGTACGGAGGAAAACGAATCCAGGCCCAGTGGGAATTTAAATATTTTGGTGGAACATCTAGATAAACTAAATTAAAGGAATTAAAAATTGGCGGCTGACAGTTTGAAATATATTGACAATATTCAAAGAATAATTCACTACAGGCTTATTTTTAACTTTCTATCAGTACCATGATATCATTTATAACTATTTCTTGCCATCGTTATAACTACCCTTCCTTAAATGTATTACTACAGGGATTTTAACGGTTTATGCCCTTATCATAATCCTTATTGTATTCAGAATCCTTGTCAAATCCTTTAGGGTCGATAATAGTCAGAACAACTAACCTTTGAAAAACACATATTGTTGTATTCGTTAGTATTTTATTAGTTATTATTATTATTATTTTGTGTAATTTAAAGTGAATCAGCTCTCATGACTATTGTCGACTACAAAGTATAGGAAAGGATTAGAATAATGGATTTTTCTATTCACTAAAAACCGACGTTGGTTATCATCGCCGATCAAAATTACTGTTTGTAATTAAATAAATCTTCAAGGGAATATAAATAATCAAATTAAAAGTAAGCAACAAACAACAATAAACTATCAGAAAAAAACGTAACTACAAATATAAAACATTAAATAAAAATATAACAGTAAATAATGATGCAACAAAAGAAAATTATGATACAATAATAAATAAATAATAATATACCTATAATAAAACGTTTATAACCTTAATAAGTAACAGAATTAATTAAAAATTAATTAATAACAAAAAAGGTATTTAGCAATAAATATAACAAGATAACAAGAAATAAATATCTATACACTAAATATGGATATACTATAAATATACGCGCGCACACATAAATATGGGTATAGTATGAAAATAAATGTGAAATATTATTTAAATATAAAATTTAAATTTATTTATTTTAAGTAATATATTTAAATGGCGCAAGAAAGCTGTGACTCGTTTAATGTCCGCTGCATCATCCCTCGGCACCATTTATAAACTAATTTGTAAATTAAAACTTTCACGAAGTTAGACAGACCACCACAGTCGATCACCATATGTCTGATTGTGATGGTATCCCCACCGAGATTACAATGACGAATCCTCGAGACGCGTCAAATATCCATGAGTTAGGAAAGAGTGACCGATTCGAAGGCGGGTAAAAGCAAGGGTAAAACGATCAGGAGACCTCCATAGACGGACGATGCATTAAATTAAGGAAACACCCTGGTGTAGAATAGAGGGAAGACTGTATGTTTTAGTCGTGCAACTGAAGTAGATGTAAAATTCTTTTGAGGTGTCCGTCCATTATATTCATTAATTATAAAAATGATAACGAAGGGTAGCTTAGAACTAAGAAGTCTTTCCTTAACTTTCCCCTGACTAAGAATAAGAAATAACAATGAGCAACCAGGAACACTTCTTTGCAATATACCTGCTCTCAATGGCGGGCGGTGGACACACGTATTAGTAGTGGAAAAATAAATTATATAGGCAGAATGTTTTTAAGCCTTTGAGAGTTTAACTTTTGAAAATCGTACGTATTACAATGAGCATTAGTGGAAAATTTTCAAAAAGAAATAATGTTGTAAATAAATCTAAATGTTTATAACTGTATTTATATACAAAATTTTATTAACTAAATTTTTATCCTAAAAGTTTTATGTGTTAAGTGTTCAAACGTATAAGTGTATATTTGACGGTTCAATCTATAGTTGGTTATAAACGCTTAATAAACTAGCGTTTGACAGTTTTATTTAACTAATAGTTTTATTTAATGTCTGCTAATAAATATTAATTTTTAATATAGGCTAATGACAGATCACAGATAATTTTGCTTTTTTAAAACACTCAACTTTTCGAATGTCTTTCCGAAAAATCTTTTTCAAGAGCTCATTTTAATTAAACAATTACACAACATAACTTACTATATATAAAATACGTAACATTATATAAAACATAATAAAATCAACAAACTATAAAAATTCTAATAAATATCCATTCACAAGTCAAAATGTTTTCTATCACAATAAAACAGATAAATCACAGATACTACACTAACACATCTACTATTAATAACAGTGTCAACATTTTAGACTTTTAAAAGCACACAATCTTTCCAATATATATACATTACCTCGAGTGACCAAAAAACCTACAAAAATGGTAAATTTTACTTATAATTTCATTACTAAAGATTCATATGAAGATGGAAAATCATTTAATTCTGTTATCTTATTCTAAGCATTTCTTCCTTTTTTCTATATACCACATTTCCGCAAAGCTCCTCTTTTTCCAATCCCTTTCCTTATGTAAAACATCTATTTTATAATGTTATTTCTGAACATATTAAAAAGTTTAATAATAAACATCAAATGGACTGGGATAGTACAGATGTTTTACATAAGGAAAGCGATTGGAAAATGAGGAGCATTGCGGAAATGTGGTATATAAAAAAAACAAGGAAGAAATGCATTAATTAAAATGACAGAATTAAATGATTTTCAATCTGCATACGAATTTTTAGTAATGAAATTATATGTGAAGCTTAACATTTTTGTAGGTTTTTTGGTCACTCAAAGTAATGTATATATATATATATATATATTTATATATATATATATATATATATATATATATATATATATATATATTATAATGATTGTGTGTGTGTTTTTTTTAATTTAAGATGTTAACTCTATAACTCTATTATTAGTAGCAGATGTGTTAGTGTACGTATCTATGATTTGTCTGTTTTATTGTGATAGAAAATATTTTGACTTGTGAATGGATATTTATTAAGATTTTTATAATTTGTTGATATATAATTTGTTATGTTTTATATAATGTTATGTATTTTATAAATAGATGCATTCTTGTTGTAGAGACAAAATTGTTTCAACAAAATTGGAATACTTAATTTAAAATTTTCCTCTGATATTAACCCACAATAAGAGGCAGCGAAAGCATGAGGGTGGGAGGAGGAAGAAATAAAAGTGTAACGACAAAGCTGCAAGCTCTAATTCTACTTGAAACCATTCCGCGGGCGATAAACGTTATAATAAAAGGAAAAGATCTGAGTTAACCTTTCTGCAGCCATAAAGTCCTTTCAATCAAACTGTACGGAGGGTGTGTTGCCGTTGGATATTACAGATGGGGGAATATACGTAAAGCTCGGTGTAAAATGCGGCGAGGGAGGGAAAATAGGGGAAACGTGAGAGACAAAGTAAAACTAAACAATAGGAAGAGGGAGGACATGGGAAACGGGGCTTTAGAAAATTAAGAGTGTGGAAACTTGAAACGGGCAATAGTGTAAAAGGGATAGAATGGAAAACGATAATTTTTCTGCAAAGAAAATGCGAGGAAAATAGCGGAGGAAATAAATCTAGGGTTGATCCTGCAGAGTAGACACCGGATATTTGGCAGTGAATGTAAATCAGGATAGAAATGAGAAAGTTGAAATAATTTATCGTCATCTATCTTTTTTTACAAAAACAAATATAAAATAATCTATTGTTTAATTAAATACGGTTGGATTACGAGTCAGGTACAACTATTTATTTATACAGACAACGTTTCCACAACAGCTACGTTGTCATAAGATCTAAAATGCATAAGTGCACAATTAAAATTACTAACAATAATTCACAAATAAACATAGCTACAATGAAATTTCTTTTAAATATAAAGCATTACAAAAACCACTAAAATGAAAACGTCAAAAAAATGGCACACGTTTACGCGCCACTTAAAAAACTTTATAATACTTAGTCAGGAGTAGTTTTATTTATTTAAAATTTGGCAGGCTGTTTTGCAATGGTGCACTTGATTTAATTTGGGTATTTTATAACTCTAAGTGTATTTCATTCGCGACTTGTAAATGATTGTAACTGTAGTAGTGGTTAGGGGTTTTTTATGTTTTTGTTACAATTTAATACTCGTATGTAATACGCAATTATGTGTAATATGTAATTGCTACGTTAATAATATTTTGTTAATTTTGACGATTAGTGGTTTTGTAATGCTTTATATTTTATATTTTGCACTTTATACTTTTATTTATACGTTATCTTTTATGTTTTACATTTTATATTTTGTAATGTTTTGTCATTTTAGTAGTTTTTGCAATGCCTTATAATTTTAAGAAATTCCATTGTTTATTTGTGATGTATTGTCATTATTGTTGGCAATTCTAACTGTGTACTTATGTATTATAGTTCTGATGGCAATAACGTAGCCATTGGTGAAACGTTGTCTGATTAATTAAATAGTTGTACCTGACTCAGCCGCGTTTATCCAAACAATAATCTCTGCGAGTGTAAACATAGTTAATTAAATAATCAAAAGTTATACAAGAACGAAAGACTCGCTCCTAACAATATTATAAACTTTATTTATAACATGGTTCTCAGACATGTTCTAAAAGTCATCTGAAATAAAAACCGTGCTTTAAAGAAGACAAATTGTTTATTTGAAACATGTCCAAATATAAATGTAGACTAAATACAGTCTATTTATTGTAAGTTTTAGTCTTATATTACTTTTAATTTCAAGAGAATTAAGTATTTTATTATTAAACTCCCTAACGACTTAATAAACTCATAATGTAGCTAAGATTTTGAAAACTCTACTGTGATAAAACTGCTTCGGCCACACTAGACGATCGTTGTCTGACAAACACGGTTTGTCTTAGTATTGATTTTGCTTTTAATTATTTAAGTTAAAAGTTCGAAGAGTTATACCAGTTTAGTATTAGAGTTAAAGTCTCTCAGATTGTAATGGACAATAAATCTATATATGTGTGTGTGTGTGTGTGTTTTTTTTTTTTTTTTTTATAAATATAGGCATTTAACAAAATAATACTTTGATTTAGAAAACACACAACAAAGACAGTTTTTTAAAATTATTTTCCCGTATTTATCTATACTTCCGATTATATAATTTGCTACCATTTAAATTTATAGACATGACTTCATAGAACAACAATACTACAACATACTCTGACAGCAATTTAGATTTGTTACACTGCAAAAACGATTAAGCGGCTATTGTTCCAGATAGAGTATATACAACGCCACCTAGTGGGGAAGTATTGTTTAATTTTGGTTTTCAGTTTTAAGAAAATTGGCCAGTACGGTTACCAATATCAATTGAGTATAGGAAATAATAGTTTACAGACATTTCTATCCCTACCTTTGTTAGGGACATAGTAGATAGGATATCGTATTTATGGACCCCTTAACAGAGTCACTATGGACATAACGATAAAATCTACTGTAAATAAGAATTTTTAAAGAAACTTAATTTATTACATACAAATTCATTTTTGTATTTATTAGTATGTATAGAGTTGTACTCTTATTAAATTTAACAATATTTTTCCACCAAGACCAGATGATTATTCAGTAATAATGGTTTGTCGTTGGAAACGTTTATAAGGATATAGAGGGGTCGTTTGTGAGTTTATATTCGTTATTATTTAATTGTTATGCCTACAACCTAAGTTCCATTTTTGTGTCACAGCATTTATGATATTAAAGTAGTTTTACTATTGAATCTCAGATTCTCTTTGCATGCTTGTAATACTCTTGTTTTAACTAAAATGGCTGCCCTTTATAGAGGACTGTCCCTGCAGATCCTGAATGTAAGAACCAAATTATACAGGCTTACTTTGTGCGGTCGTATCTATATCGTAAGGCAATAATTCGGTAACAAACCACTCGCAGTGAGTCGCCTGTCATAACCGTAACACTAAACTCAAACAGTCTGCTATAACCGGGCCGGGGCGGTTAAAGCTAGACCGATCAAATTGGATCGTAATACGGTTTTTATACACAGTGCTTGCTTCTTGCACTAAAATGCGACGAAACGTAGTAGGGCCTATCGAACACGAAATTACTTCGTGGTTTCGATTACAGATATAACCAAATTTGTAGCCTATTCATAAATTTAGAATAATAATAATAATTTACTACTACATATTAAAAAGAAACATTCCGAGATAGGTTTTACGCCTGCGCAAAGAAATTAGAGCACTTGTTACTCGAACTTTTCGGAGAAAATAACAATATCTTTTAATGAACACAGAGGAGTAAATAAAGATGGACTTAGCTATGTTTTTAACGTAATGGGAGTGAAACAACGCTCATCGTGAGAATAAGTTGCTTTTCCAGTAAGTTGGAAATTTCCTTTCCAGTAAGTTGTAGACCTCTTATTGTGAAATGGACCGAAAGTCATGGAAAAGATTATTAAGCTGAAATTATTGATACCGTGGTTGTTATAAATTGTGTAAGTTTGCTGTGACTCGTTGATAATAAGAGAATGAACAGAGTGTTCCAAGAGGTACCATTACAAGAGGAAGGCTACATCACTCAACGAACTTTGCGACGGGTTGTAGACCTCTTGTTGGGAAATGGACGGCGAAGAAGATAAACTATTATGCAACTGAAATTATTGATACTGTGGTTATTACAAATTGTGTAAGTTTACTGTGACTCGTTGATATTAAGATAATGAACAGTGTTCCAAGAGGTACCATTACAAGAGGAAGGCTACGTCACTCAACGAACTTTGCGACGGGTTGTAGACCTCTTGTTGGGAAATGGACGGCGAAGAAGATAAACTATTATGAAACTGAAATTATTGATACTGTGGTTGTTACAAATTGTGTAAGTTTGCTGTGACTCGTTGATATTAATAGAATGAACAGAGTGTTCCAAGAGGTACCATTACAAGAGGAAGGCTACGTACATTAACGACCTTTTCGGAGAGCTGTAGACCTCTTATTGTGAAATGGGGGATTAGGAAGGCAAACGATTAGAGGTCTTAAATAATTTATTCCGTGGTAGTTTCAAATTGAATACGTTTGCTGTGATTCGGCGTTAAACTTTAATGTTATACAACCAACCTCAATTTTTTGTTATTTGTTTTTACATATGTTACTCAAAAATACAATATGAACTAGTATAAAGTAATTTTAAATATCGTAAACCGTAAAAAGTGATTAAAACATGACTTTTATCAACACGTCTTTTTGATAAATAAGTATTCCGGAAGTACCGCACTGCCAAACCAAATAACTACTCATTGACAGACCTTATTAAAATATACTTACAAAGGGTCCAGTTTGAATAAATTATAGAAACAATCTTTAAAGTTCATAATGCTCAGTAAACGATTGATACAGTCAAGCAGTAGACGGGGCCTACGTTTAGGCACTCAGGCTACATTATTCTTTTCTATCATATTTGGAATACTATTTATGGTTGAGTAAAATTTAAGGTAGTGGAGTAATGGTTAATGTTTACCAAAATCGTTTATATTCTTTTAAATGCCTCTCTGTTATATATATTAAAACATTGATTTATATTTTTAACTTTATAACATCACCTGCAAATGGTATTCAGTTGTAACTGTATCAATTGGCTTTTTCCAACTAGTTGCCAGTTTAAAACAACTTGAAGAAACTGTGGCGTAAATGTTTATACTAAATAAAACAACCTCTTACCACAAATTCAACAATTTTTATTTTAACCCTATGTACATTTCGATTACAAAGTAATCATCTTCTGAGGCATTTGTAAAATACCTCTAAGATGATTACTTTGTAATAGAAATATACAGAAGGTTAAAATAAAAACTGTTGAATTTGTGGTAAGAGGTTGTTTTATTTAATATAGTTACCAGTTTGCTTCTACTACTGCGCAATGTACATTGAATTTTCTTAAGTAACTTTTAAGAATTGATTTATTATATTTATGTAAATCAAATGAAGGTTGTAATTTATATTTAAGGAATATGAAAACTGTAGCAAAAACAAGGTTTGCCAAAACCTTGTATTCAGAGTATGATAATTGTATAATTGTATACTTTTAATTCTCCATCTTTCAACAATATCCATCGGCAATATTCAGTAATTCGACTTAAAATAACGGCGAAAATATAAAACGCGAATTTGAACATTACTTAAAAACATTGCTGCTCGTGACCCATGTAATACGATGTTCCCAATCTACGAGCAAGCTTTCCCAATAAAACTAAAAGTTTACAATCGAGACGCGCAAACTACGCTTCAAGAGGAAATTCACCAAGTTAACTAATAAAACTACTCTAGCCTGGGAAACTTTGTTATTTGACTGTTTGTAGGAACATTTTGTGTAAGTCTGTTGGCAACAGTAGACTTGAATATCAATGAGAATGGAAAGTTAGGTTAGGTTTGGCAGCCACAACTTCGCTTCCTCACTCTGTGTTTAATGTTACACGGTTCCATATCAGAGTATTCCATTTACATAAGTTATAAATCTTCGTATGCCTAAATTGTTTTAGCATCACTTTAACATAAGATCAAACACTTAATAGCTTCAGTATATGCAGAAAAGAAATTAGTTATAATTAGATTATGGAAAGAATTTAAATAAAATGAGTTTGTGTTTTCTTTGTAGACATTTGTCTTGTGAAGAGATTTAAATTTAGTGGTGACAAAGTAAAAAACGCTAAAGTAAAACCTACATACCAACTTCTATGTCATAATCGATAGTAATAAACTAGTAATAAACTCCTTTTTATACCACAAAACATGATTTAAGAGTTTAAAGTGTAAAAATGAATTACTTAGATCATATAGCATTCAAGAAAGGCAATCTGACAAGAACAATTCTTCAAACGTCTTCTATTATCCTAGAAAATTATTTTTGCAAGTTAAGTTATTATAAATCTAAAACGCAAACAGGAATTCTTTAGTCCTCCCGGAGTTGAACCCGGGGTTCTGTAGGTGCTCTCACTAGACTACTCAGCCGCCTTCATGAAAAATTAGTTTAGAGGTTTTACTGCAATATTTATGCATTACACTAAATAACCGTAGTTTCATTTTATTGTTTACCTTCTTTTCTTGTTGTCCTCACATTTTTCGTAAATTCGTTAATACATCGTTCAATATCTCCTCATTTTCTGGAAAATTTGTTTCTATCTTCAATGTAACAACAGGTTTGCTATGTTATGTACAATGATTGCTTTATTTTACAAAAAAAAACAAACAAAAACATGATCTATGAACTTTGAATTCTACATAACTTACTTAAAAGTGTGTTCTAAATACTCCAATAAAAGGAAAAAAGGAGGCCAGGCGGACGATGCTTATATTTGTTCCTACGTATTGGTAAAACCAAGTTATGTTATACGCTGCAGGATATTTCAGTAACCCTTCCACTCTGCAACCGTCCTACCGTTTCACCAGTTAATAACCATCGCACATTTTTTCGGAACCTTTTAGTTTGTTTCGCTTGCTATATTACAATCCCGAGACCGGTCTACCTGACCGATAATGACGGTTGAGGTATCTGAGGAACAAAAAAACTCCTAACGTTTCCCTTAATTGGACAATCATCATCTCCGGCGTTGAAGTCTCCTTGCCGTTATCACGCAAGTTCTTTTGTAGGATAGTGTATTTTCTGCAGTAGCTTATAAAGCATTTGAAGAATTGAACTCGTTTGTTAATTGAAATAAAATTGTAAATTAAACTACAAGTAGCCTATACATGAAAATCAGAAACCCAATTTAGCTAAATAAGTCAACATCACAAACTTTTAAACATAAAAAAAATGAAACCCCTAGACAAATATCTAAAGTGGTAAAAATAAAATTACTGACCGACTTAGAAGTATAGGGACATAAAATTACAAACATTAAATAAGAAAACAAATAAATATTAAAACTAAGCACAATGCATTATCTTAATCGTTGATAATCTGACAACAAGTATCCATCCTCACTCAGAGAGAGTGGGTAAGCAGACTAACTAGAGTACGATTTAAGTTTTTAAATGGAGTTACTCCGAAACGCGTCAAAAAGGAGAATATTGAACCGTTAGGAATAGCAGAAAACTGTACTCAAACATACAACTAGCATTTGACTGCAAAATAAATACAAAACCTACTCTAGTGAAACTACTTATTGACTATAATGAACAGAAAGATTAGAATTAAAGGTAATTTCCAAAATATTAGTTTTGATTAAGATACTTGAATAATACAAAAAAATTAATATCGTTTGTATTTTGTAACAAATGGTGATTTAATATTACTTACATGATGTGCAAGTACTTTTAAATTGAAACTAAATACAAAATATTCCTTTTTGAATTATTAATTTTAGTTTTAAAAAAAATTGTAATACAATTTTAATGAATTTACATATTAACATTCATTAAATTACAATTTATGAAATAGGAAGACAAGTAATGGGGAAATTATGTTCAAGTAATGGAGGGTTAACGAATGGTCAATAACGAAGATAAACTCTGGTGGTAGCCACAAGTGTACGAGCTGTATTTGTTTATTGTGATGGAGTTGACGCTCTATTTTGCCAAGTCAAATATTTTATAATGATTTATATAAATTGTTCTTTTCCATCCCTTTTCCTTCTCAGATCTGTAGTGGAAAGAAACTTTAACCTCTTTCTACTATTGTAGATTTATTTCAGATAGACGAACCTTCTTACGAGAGGTTTATTATTTGACTCATTTCATACGAATTTTATGGCTCTACATTTAATTTGTTCTTTACCATTTATTTGTCCTACAAGTGTAAGGTCCTACTCACAACTCTTGAACCTCCTTCGATAGTGCTGCTTGTAAATCTTCAGTGGGAAACAAGCAATCCTTCCTGAAGGATAATTTGTTCACTTATTTCGGGGTAGGTTTAAAGCCTCTTTTATTAATTTATTCTTCCCTTTTCCTTCTAATCTCACCTGAATAGTGAGGGTTGGTAAAGTCATCCTGCTAACAAGAGCCACAACTATTTTTTTTTATTTAATGGAATGTTATAAGTATATTCCATTATTATATCCTTTCGTATCCCTTTTCCTATACGGAGGTAAACCCTGTTCTCTATGATCCCGATAGGTGTAATTCTATCCCTCTAAGATCCATATATAGTCTAGGCCAAACCCTTAGTTATAGTTCCCAAGCAAATGGTGGATAACGGCATTACTTATTTGCCCAAGCCCAGTTATAACACTTGAATTTATCATAACTTTAGAGTTTAAATAACGCATAACCTTATGTAGGCGTCGTCCGTAATGTCTTGTGCTCGTTGTCGTGTAACGCAGTTCAGCATTACTGTGTCGAGTGGCGCATTCTGGTATCACAATGTCTGATAACATAGCCTGCATCACATTTTCACGTGACGCAGCTTTGCATCGCTATATCGGGTGACAGAGCATAGTATCACAGTGTCTCATAACACAGCCAATGATCCCGTTATCGAGTGACACATCTTGGCCACTGTATTGCATACCACAACCTAACATCAATGTTTCGCTTACCACAGTCATTAATCAAACCGTTACCTGACACAGCTACCATCACAGTGTCACATGAGACAATAAGACATCAAGGTCGTGTATTAGAACATCTCACTATCACATTACCATCTGCCATCAAATCACACATCGCTATCACAGTGTCTCGTGAGACAATCTGGCATCAAAGCCTCGCTTTAGACAACCTGATATCAATGTCGCGTAGCACACAGTGTAGTGTCCCAGTATCGTGTGGCACAGTTTGGCGTCAACTATCCCGTTATTCATCTTGGTACCACAGTATCGCGGGACACAGCATCGCTATCACAGTGTCTCGTGAGACAATCTGGCATAAAAGCCTCGCTTTAGACAACCTGATATCAATGTCACGTAACACACAGTGTAGTGTCCCAGTATAGTGTGGCACAGTTTGGCGTCAACTATCCCGTTATTCATCTTGGTACCACAGTATCGCGGGACACAGCATCGCTATCACAGTGTCTCGTGAGACAATCTGGCATAAAAGCCTCGCTTTAGACAACCTGATATCAATGTCGCGTAACACACAGTGTAGTGTCCCAGTATCGTGTGGCACAGTTTGGTGTTAACTATCCCGTTATTCATCTTGGTACCACAGTATCGCGGGACACAGCATCGCTATCACAGTGTCTCGTGAGACAATCTGGCATAAAAGCCTCGCTTTAGACAACCTGATATCAATGTCGCGTAACACACAGTGTAGTGTTCCAGTATCGTGTGGCACAGTTTGGCGTCAACTATCCCGTTATTCATCTTGGTACCACAGTATCGCGGGACACAGCATCGCTATCACAGTGTCTCGTGAGACAATCTGGCATAAAAGCCTCGCTTTAGACAACCTGATATCAATGTCGCGTAGCACACAGTGTAGTGTCCCAGTATCGTGTGGCACAGTTTGGCGTCAACTATCCCGTTATTCATCTTGGTACCACAGTATCGCGGGACACAGCATCGCTATCTCGTGAGACAATCTGGCATAAAAGCCTCGCTTTAGACAACCTGATATCAATGTCGCGTAGCACACAGTGTAGTGTCTCAGTATCGTGTGGCACAGTTCGGCGTCAACTATCCCGTTATTCATCTTGGTACCACAGTATCGCGGGACACAGCATCGCTATCACAGTGTCTCGTGAGACAATCTGGCATCAAAGCCTCGCTTTAGACAACCTGATATCAATGTCGCGTAGCACACAGTGTAGTGTCTCAGTATCGTGTGGCACAGTTTGGCGTCAACTATCCCGTTATTCATCTTGGTACCACAGTGTCGCGGGACACAGCATCGTATCACAGTGTCTCGTGAGACAATCTGGCATAAAAGCCTCGCTTTAGACAACCTGATATCAATGTCGCGTAGCACACAGTGTAGTGTCTCAGTATCGTGTGGCACAGTTTCGCGTCAACTATCCCGTTATTCATCTTGGTACCACAGTATCGCGGGACACAGCATCGCTATCACAGTGTCTCGTGAGACAATCTGGTATAAAAGCCTCGCTTTAGACAACCTGATATCAATGTCGCGTAACACACAGTGTAGTGTCCAGGTATCGTGTGGCACAGTTCGGCGTCAACTATCCCGTTATTCATCTTGGTACCACAGTATCGCGGGACACAGCATCGCTATCACAGTGTCTCGTGAGACAATCTGGCATCAAAGCCTCGCTTTAGACAACCTGATATCAATGTCACGTAGCACACAGTGTAGTGTTCCAGTATCGTGTGGCACAGTTTGGCGTCAACTATCCCATTATTCATCTTGGTACCACAGTATCGCGGGACACAGCATCGCTATCACAGTGTCTCATGAGACAATCTGGCATAAAAGCCTCGCTTTAGACAACCTGATATCAATGTCGCGTAGCACACAGTGTAGTGTTACAGTATCGTGTGGCACAGTTTGGCATCAACTATCCCGTTATTCATCTTGGTACCACAGTATCGCGGGACACAGCATCACTATCACTGTGTCTCGTGAGACAATCTGGCATAAAAGCCTCGCTTTAGACAACCTGATATCAATGTCGCGTAACACACAGTGTAGTGTCCCAGTATCGTGTGGCACAGTTTGGCGTCAACTATCCCGTTATTCATCTTGGTACCACCGTATCACGGGACACAGCATCGCTATCACAGTGTCTCGTGAGACAATCTGGCATCAAAGCCTCGCTTTAGACAACCTGATATCAATGTCGCGTAGCACACAGTGTAGTGTCCCAGTAACGTGTGGCACAGTTTGACGTCAACTATCCCATTATTCATCTTGGTACCACAGTATCGCGGGACACAGCATCGCTATCACAGTGTCTCGTGAGACAATCTGGCATAAAAGCCTCGCTTTAGACAACCTGATATCAATGTCGCGTAGCACACAGTGTAGTGTCCCAGTATCGTGTGGCACAGTTTGGCGTCAACTATCCCGTTATTCATCTTGGTACCACAGTATCGCGGGACACAGCATCGCTATCACTGTGTCTCGTGAGACAATCTGGCATAAAAGCCTCGCTTTAGACAACCTGATATCAATGTCGCGTAACACACAGTGTAGTGTCCCAGTATCGTGTGGCACAGTTTGGCGCAACTATCCCGTAATTCATCTTGGTACAATAGTATCGCGGGACACAGCATCGCTATCACAGTGTCTCGTGAGACAATCTGGCATAAAAGCCTCGCTTTAGACAACCTGATATCAATGTCGCGTAGCACACAGTGTAGTGTCCCAGTATCGTGTGGCACAGTTTGGCGTCAACTATCCCGTTATTCATCTTGGTACCACAGTATCGCGGGACACAGCATCGCTATCACAGTGTCTCGTGAGACAATCTGGCATCAAAGCCTCGCTTTAGACAACCTGATATCAATGTCGCGTAGCACACAGTGTAGTGTCCCAGTATCGTGTGGCACAGTTTGGCGTCAACTATCCCGTTATTCATCTTGGTACCACAGTATCGCGGGACACAGCATCGAATCACAGTGTCGCATGAGACAATCTGGCATCAAAGCCTCGCTTTAGACAACCTGATATCAATGTCGCGTAACACACAGTGTAGTGTCCCAGTATCGTGTGGCACAGTTTTTCGTCAACTATCCCGTAATTCATCTTGGTACCACAGTATCGCGGGATACAGCATCGCTATCACAGTGTCTCGTGAGACAATCTGGCATAAAAGCCTCGCTTTAGACAACCTGATATCAATGTCGCGTAGCACACAGTGTAGTGTCCCAGTATTGTGTGGCACAGTTTGGCATCAACTATCCCGTTATTCATCTTGGTACCACAGTATCGCGGGACACAGCATCGCTATCACTGTGTCTCGTGAGACAATCTGGCATAAAAGCCTCGCTTTAGACAACCTGATATCAATGTCGCGTAGCACACAGTGTAGTGTCCCAGTATCGTGTGGCACAGTTTGGCGTCAACTATCCCGTTATTCATCTTGGTACCACAGTATCGCGGAACACAGCATCGTATCACAGTGTCGCATGAGACAACAATGTTACATGACACAGACTATCATCTGAGACTACTTGCCATCAAAGTCTCACTCAACATAGTCAAAAATCAAAGAATTACGTGACACAGCCTAGCATCTGACTCCCAGTTGGAAACACATTCCTGCGTTATAAAGCCTGATATCAGTCCCGCGTAATACAGCCCGATACCACAGTCACATTTGACAACTTGACATCACAGTGTCCCGTACACAGCTAGCCATCACAGTGTCACGTAAGGCAACCAGATATCAAATTGTCGCGTGATACACTCATCATTATCAGTATCGGAAAACGCAATTTGACATCAAAATATCACATCTGAAAACATGCCATTGACAATCGAACAAATTACGATATAGCTTCTCACTAACTTCAGAAAGTGGCCAACATCATCGTGCGAAAAAACAAGGTTTATGATCAGAAAAAAGTTATCACCATTTTTACAATCATCTGAAAGCTAATTATTTTCACTAAATCTAATTCTATCGAGATAAACTGAATATGTAGAAAAACATATTTGAAAAGACTTGAAAAAGGATATTTGAAAAAAGCTAACGATTATTTTGTTTGTATCTTTATTTGGTTTCCGAACGGCCTGCGATCCGACCTAGCAGAATGATCTGTCGTTTATTTCAACTCCTGGAGGAATCACATAACGACCCTGTCTATCCGTCTTGTGACTTCCTGACATTCCAATTAGCTGCCGAAACAAAAGTTTTTTTTTGCTTCCTCGTTTCATATTATATATTTGCTGTTGTTTGTGATATTTATTCTAGCCTTTCGGTTTGAGTGTAACAATTGTTCGATATTGGCAAATACGTCTGTGGTAATCCATCTGCATTTTTTTCTAATTAGAGCTTACTTTAATTTGATTCCTGAATTACATTTATATTTCTGTCTAAAGAATTTTGATATATTATATATTGCAAACTTATAGATGGAGAGACTTATTTTTCTTCAGAACACAAGAGATCTCTTACACTACGATGAAATTGGATATACTCTGAGAATTACTTTGTGTAACGCGAACTAAAAGTTTCTTGGAGAACTTTCAAAATATATTTAAAGCTAACAAGGTCTCTCTAATCCTCAACTATGAACGCAAAAGTTTCAAGAATGCGTTTCTTCTTCTTACCTGGTAAAATTACGGCCACCTTAACATTCGTCATGAGAACATATATATTTTAGTAATTACTAAATCCAAAAACCAGAAAGTATAACTATAACCGGTCTGATTGCCATATTTGTACTTCATTTTGTAAAACAAATGAAACTAGAGTAAAGTATGGTGTAAATTTATGACATTAAATCTCTTAGAATCTAGCTTTTCATATTAAATATTAATATTTACTGAAAGAATTGTTTCTAATTACACATAAAAGAAAGTCTCGCTTTTAAATAACTTTGAAAATCCAAGAAAATCTTTTTTTATGACAGAAAATCATGCATGTAAGAGAATACACATAACTAAATTAGTTTCAGACTGCGCTTTAATACTACAGTATAGATCCGACGCATCCTCCGGCACTATTAATATCATGATACACATTAGAAGCTGCAATATTAGATGGGGAAGTGTCTTGCCAATGGCCTATTAGCCCTCACTAATGCACCGTGCAAATCTGATGATAATGGAGGCATACTGTTAAAGGCAGCAGGATTGCCTGTCTGGGAGAAATTCATTACAATATGAGGTCGGTAGTCATGGAGACATGATATTGTTCACTAAAGAAATATTCCCCCGTTTCTAATATTAGACTTGTTTACTTTATTATGACTTGTCTAAGTAAGAAAAAAAAACTTAAAGGGAATAGTTATTTTCCAATTATATGCCTCTAACAAAAATTCACGATATTGTTAACATAAATAAAGCAATTTGTTTTCTAACATAACCAATAAAAATACTTTAAACTGATTAAAAGTAGACAAGTATTTGAATCTCAGAAAGGGGGGTACAATTACTTGAGCCACTTCGTAAATTTACCAATATCGTTGGTACATACTACATATGTAAAAACATACACAACAATTTAATGAACAAACAGACAACATATGCAGTCGACGTACTTTTCAAAAACATCATGCACGCGACACAAGAGTAACATATATAACAACAGCAAATACCAACATCACGGACAGAATAACCACACCAGAAAAATAAATAAAATTAATTCAGGATTCGATATATATATATATATATATATATATATATATATATATGTGTGTGTGTGTGTGTGTGTATGTGTGTGTGTGTGTGTGTGTGTGTGTGTGTGTGTGTGTGTGTGTTTGTGTGTGTTATAATTTTTTTTTTACTTTATATGAGAACGTACGTATGCATATAAGGTATATCGAGAGCGCGATATTACCCAACATGTGGGGTAATTCCGTGTGACACTTGGAGTTATTTCGAGCATGTCACGTTTTAAGCTGTTATGCCATAAATAATACACACAAAAAATAATAAAAATGTTTTTTTGATCGAAAATTTCATGAAAAGTACTTAAAGTTATACATTATCAAGAATACATTGTGATGCACATATAAAAACATGGTTTGTACTAAAAAATGTAGTCTTTTAGTTGTATTTTTAAAAATTTTATTCTTTCTTGCTTCTCATTTAATGCACATATCACATTCATAATATTCTGGACTGTCCAACCCACTGCATTTAACGTGAGCCCAAAACCCGCATCTCACGCAGCGATGCCAATGCTCATTATCTCTGTTATACTCGTCACAAAAAATGCTCTTTTATTTTTGTCATCTAGGCTTTCGTCTATGTCTTCAAACTGGTAATAACAAAGTTTGCTAAGTGATACATCTTAGTCATCTGATTCGCTCCATTCCAAATATATTTTCCCTTTCTTTTCTGTAAGCTTAGTATTAGTTGTATCTTCATAAGATAATTTTTTCTTAACATTGTTTTGCTAATTATTGTTAATCCAATTTTTTTACTTTCTATTCCTTAAGTTTTTGGTGTTCTTTTTTCTTTCATTCCTTTTCCTCTTTTTTTCTTAGAAAAAATAGTTTTTCAGGAGTGATGGTCAGAATCTGGGAGTGTTGCTTATTTGTAGTGTTATTTATTTGTTTTTTTGTGCCTTGGTATTGGCACTGTATCGTTAAGTGATACAGCCGAAGTAGTTGAAGGTTCAGGCAAAGCGAGTTTTGGATCCAATGCTGAGTCTGTAGGGCTAGGAGCAGTGTATATATATATATATATATATATATATATATATATATATCACTGCAGTGGTCGCGCGTAAATAAGTAACGTGAAGGGTCACCCGGATTACTATTGTAATCCATTTTTAACTAGCTTTTAAAATATAATTTTTTTGTATATATCTTATAAGCATTTTAAGGTGTTTAAGGGGTTATATAGAAAACAAATGTGGTGAAAAACATTTTTTATTACAGCACAAAATTAGTAATATTTTACATTAAACTAATTTAGGTCATTTTTGTGCTGTACATGTGAAAAATGCAAAAATAATATAAAAGTACAAAAAATTCTTGTCAAAAACAGTTTTAATTGTATTATAATAGGTATTATTAAGATGTAGAACATTAGATAAACCTGTTAGTCTTTGTAAGTAAACATGAATCATCCTTGGAACTTTATAGTTTTCAATCTGCACACTCGTTGCAAACACTTTTTTGATGTTCAGGACAGATCCAATTAGTGCACTGGAAACAAAGTTTTCTGGTGCTCTTATTTCTTGATCTGCCACAAAGATGACATTGTCCAAAATTTCCATGAACTGGTGGCACGACAGTATGGTTTTCTTTTATTTTTAGCAATATTTTTCCTTGCTGTCTGATTTCTTTGGGTATTATTTGTGCTCTGATGCGCCGTTGTATTTCTGGTTTCACGAGGTCCAGAGCAAGGGTTTGTAAAAACTTCTACGGCATGCCATTGCATTGTTGTTGTGGCTTTTCAACACAGTAATTGCATTTACCCCTGCCACGTTATTGGTATGAAAGAAAAGAGTTAGTGGCCGTCGTCGACCGTTTCGTGCCACATCATACTGGCTGCACATTTTGTCCAAGATGTCTAAGCCAAATTTAGTTTCATTGTATGATGTAATTACATCTGGTTTGCGATATTCACCTGTGGTTTTATCTATTGATTTACTGTTGTGCATTGTTGATATCAACAATACTGCTTTGTTTTTTTTTGGGCACGTAAGAAACTAGTAGTAGATTTTTTTTGAAAGCCAAACATTGAACTATTTACCTCTCGGGTTTTGTCTGGCAAAACAAAAGAGGGACATCAGGTTTGTTTTTTTTTAGTGTTTCAATAAAGGTAAGTGATTTTGTATCAAATAGTTCCTTTGCAAGATGAATTGATGAGAACCAGTTGTCAGCCGTTATGTTACAGATAGTGCCTGCTACTGGTTCTACAAGACGACTAACTACATGTTTGGGGAAATTGCTTACTTTGAAGGGACCGTCAGGCTTTACTTCTAAGTATACTTCAAGTTTAGTTGTGTAGTAGTTGCCGGATGATGTAAAAGCAAACACCTTGACACCATATCTGGCAGGCTTCGTAGGCATATATTGCCTGAATGGGCACCTACTCCTAAAACCTACCAATTGCTCATCTAAACTAGGATAGGTTCGTCCGTTGGTTTATAAATTTGTTTACAGTTATGAACAAATTGTTCAAAAACCTCTCTAAATGGAGCCATTTTATCTATTGTATTCCTAGCAGGGCACCGCATGAGGAATCTGAACCTATATTCACTCATTGTTATTTAACAGGTTTCTGTTCCTGTCGACTACTCATGGCCCACATACACATCAGATTTCGTCTGCTAGCACGCAAGATTCCACATAAATACAAAATATCAATTAGGGCTCTAATTTCAATCTCATTTGTTGCATTAGCATCCCCGTCTCACAGGAAGTTGTTCTTTATCTTATCAATATAAAAATATTAGTACAATCAACGACTTTTTATATTATATTTCATTCAAAAAACATTCAATTGATTTTAAATGAGTATTTGCATTTTTAGCCTCACCTTGAGGTCCTGGCCTGTGCAGCAAAGGAATAATATTGTACCACCTTATGCGTGAATATCGTGGTTGCTGTGGTTTAATGTACCATCTTGATGTTCTGTCTTTTCCAATATAAAACTCCCTTTGGAGCTTATCTTTGTCAGATTTTGGTGTTCTATCTTCTTGATTACTATTCTCTTCTGAACTTATTTCACTGTTCTTCGCACTTTCACTGCCATGTCTTTCTTCAATAAAGTCCCTCTCTTCATTACCATCCGATAACCCTATCACACTTTCATTGTCACTTTCTGTTTCGGCAAGCCAGCGTCGTATTTGTTCACGCTCTTGCTCAGACATTGTTTACAGATAAATGTATTACTAATTTAAATATTTTTTTCACAAAAAAATAACAAATTATCTATTTAAAATACAAAATATTAAAAATACTTCATATATAGGAAACATAGGAAACGTATCATAAGTGGTCACGCGTATTACTATTGTTCTCCAGATGAATTAAAACTATTTGTAAAAAATGTGACAACTTACAGCTCTGCTACTTGACTAGTAACAGTGGGGATATGTGTGTGAAATATAGACGGCCGCTCAAGGTCATAAGTCCTACCAACCCAAAATAGCATTCAAAAATTCACCCCTGGATTACAATAGTAATCCGCGCGACCACCAGCTATATATATTTGCAGCAGGTATATATATATATATATATATGCAGCAGGTATATATATATATATATATATATATATATATATATATATAACTTTGCTACACTGTTTTCAAGATACACTTAGCACTTTCACTATATGTACTTAAACAAGATTCTTACTTGGTATTTATGCGAGTTAATTTTCAAAGATTGATAGTACTGTATCTCCATTATCGAGCATCATTGACCTAGGGTTGTAGTAGACTGCGAGCTATGTGGAATTTCCGTTGTCACGTGGTGTACTGTCATTGTTATATTTTCAGATTCACTGCACTTTGTGATTCTTTTAAGTTTGTCTTGGGGTTAATTTTGTCTATAAGGTTGAATAATTTTTCGTTTTTTCATTTTATTATTTGTATTTGTTCGTTTATGATATTATTTTTATGTTTATAAAGTTGTAGTTATTCCCAGATTGTCATTTTGAGGCTTTTTGTACTTTTTTTATTAAGTGTATGTTTTCTAATGTGGGGAATGTGTGTTTGTTTTTGATGACGTGTGTAGCTAAGTTTGAGGTTTGATGTATGCATTGAGGTGTTCTTGATATCTGTCTTTTAATTTCTTTTTTGTTTGCCCCTTGTATATTTTCAAAAAGTATATATATCAAATAGCTTAAAAAATGGATACAATAAAAAAAACTATAGATAAATTACAATTTAAAATAATAAATAAACTAAAACAACCTAAAATCGAACTACAAACAACAACAAAATAGGCCACATTCACATACACAAGGTACAACATAAAAGGAATAACTAAAATACTACAAAATAATATTATTAACATGGCTTACAAAAACACAGGAAACGTATTCAATAAAATAAACCAACCGGAAAAAATATGTCCCACTCTTAATAACGGAATATACAAAGTCGATGCCCAGACTGTAATAAAATATACATAGGCCAAACAAAAAAGAAATTAAAAGACAGATATCACGAATACCTCAATGCATACATCAAACCTCAAATTTACAACTCAAACTTAGCTACACACGCCATCAAAAACAAACACACATTTCCCACATTAGAAAACATTCACCTAATAAAAAAAAGTACAAAAAGGTTTCAAAATGACAATCTGGGAACAACTACAAATTTATAAACATAAAATTAATATCATAAACGAACAAATACAAATAAAATCCAAAACAATAAATTATTCAACCTAATAGACAAAATTAACCCCAAGACAAACTTTAAAAAATCCCACAGTGCAGAGAATCTGAAAATAGAAAAATAACTGTACACAACGTGACAACGGAAATTCCACACAGCTCTCAGTCTACTATAACCCCCGGTCAATGATGCTCGATAATAGAGATACTATCAATCTTTGAAAGTCAACTCACATAAATACCAAGTAAGATTCTTGTTTAAGTACATATAGTGAAAGTGATATATACATACATACATATATTCAGGTCGGTGCTACAGAAGTCAATGTAATGGGGCTGTAGTAGGAATAGAAACATTATTAATATTTTTAAATCTGTATATTTATGACGACATTAAGTTTTCACCGCTTATATATAACCGCGATCAGAACAGCGCACCAGTTACAGGTAGACTGGTAACGACTCACTTTACCGCCGGGAAAAGTTAGCGAATCAGTTCATTTCCGAAATTCTTTATTTTCGACATTAACTGCGCCAGCTGTTACTTCAGTATTTATGTCCAACAAATTTATAACTTCACCGAAAAGCCAGCAGAGTGCAACACCTTGTAAACTACTGATAATAAATAACTTTAAAACGCAATTTCCTGTAGAGGCACAACCCTCCCCTCGACTACCTGGGGGAGGTTTTTCTACAGAATAATGATCAGTTTACCTGACGTTGCCTTTTGCTTCATTAACCGAACACCGTAATTCGTCAGCTTCCGCCCAAGTCATTAACTTTGAAAACTCAGGTAGTTCGAGTCTTGTTCTGGGGCTGGGGGTTAATTTAAAACCGAAATTATTAAGTTCACTGCAATGTTAAACTTTTAATTCGTTTAATTAGCGAACCAAAGTTAGCCCATTTACAATTCAGCACGTTTTACAACCCGATAAATCTACACTGGTCATATCGATGCATCTAAGCTGTTATTTTGGAAAAGTACTTAATGCTTTTGCATGTTCCCAGTGTTTAGTGAAATCATTTCGGCGTATTTCATTTTACCTGTTTCCCGCTCAACATGGCACACACACGCGCGTAATAAATAAGCTCTATTATGTCTTTAGAACTGTAGTACGCGTCACTCATTACATGCATCGAATATGTGAGAGACCATCAAACAAAACAATATATACATTCAACGTAATCTTTAAATTCAAAACACTGTACAAGGGCAGATAAGAACTTGTATTCCAAATAACTGAACCTCTTCCATGAATTATATTTTAACGTTAAAAGCAGTAGATTATTACATTTATAAAAAATAGTTTTTTGTTTTGATTCTCAGTTTAGATTCGTCTTTATGGCACAGTCCTGATGATTCGTGCAATGACCATTATACTGCTGAAGAAAAATAAAACCAGATCTGACTTTGACTATAAACGAACAAAATATGAATACATAAAAGTTCGTAAGACTGCACAATATAAATTTAGTAAAATTTGCACTCAGCATCTTCCAGGCGATTTTGTGAAAGATAGCGTTCGCTTCCGAGTCTATGACTCGTAATGATGTGGAAAGAATAAAAAGAAACTTGAGTTATACTAAAAGAAGTAATCTTTCTCTTTTTCCAAAATTTGCTGCTGACGTCACGAAACTCTTGAAGTATACAAATCATCCCTCACAAGGGTGAGGATTTAATGTTACTAATTATTTCTACTGAAAATATTATCGTTTTATGTCCTAAGAGTAATTTGGAGTACCTAGTAAAAAATAAGATATTTATTGATGGGACCCCTTTGCAGCTAAATTCTTTTACCAAGTGCAGAGAATGGGAATTACATACCACTTATCTTTTGCCTCTTATCTGACAAAAAAGCTACTCACAGATGCATGTCCATTCACTTAATTGAAGGATGTCAGAAAATAAACTCAACTTTTAAACCTAAGACTGTGACAGCTGACTTCGAAATAACAATACACAATCCAGTTGAATCTGTCAGCCAACTGTGGAGGTAGTTAGGTGCATCACTCAGCTGGGTGCACTTCCCTCAAGTTTATTGCTGAATACAAAAATCCAACATTAGACATCAGTAAATGGTTACACTGTGCCTTTGGACTGAGTATGTAGGATCCCGAGTTAGTAGACGAATGCATAGAAGAAAAATTCAACCCTCATCTCCTAGAGTTGACATGTTTGTTGACTAATTAATAGAAAACTATATTGATGAAAGCTCAACACTTCCTCCATAGATATGGACATCTTTGACCTTATATGAGAGTACCAAAAATGCATGTGAACTCCATGCAAAATTCGAAAACAAATTTAATAATCCCCACAATGAACATCTTTGAGTTCTTTGAAATTAAAAAAAACATTTTAATTGATGTGTACATCGCCAATCATAGTTCTGATAAACCAAGAGCAATATATAACTGCAAGTACAAGAAAAGTATTCAGTCCCTAGAAACATTGCAAAGGAAATTCTAATCAGGAGAAATATCGAGGCTGCAATATATAGAGTGCTTCATACAAATATAAAAAGGATTAAGTAATATCTGCTCTTCCTAACAGTAACACGGCCGAAAAGCAGCTACTACATTGTTCTATGTAAATTAAACAACACCTTCTAAAGTTTGTTCATGTTTGTTTTCTTCGGACCAGATCGAGCTGGCCCCTACACAAACCATCCAACTAGTTCTCCCTCCCTACTTGGGGATTAACACAGATGCAAGAAATTCGAGTACACCCTCTCAAACGATCTTGTATGGAGAGCTGAGATTTGAGGAAAGAGCGATTTGCGGTTCACTATTCGGTATTACTTATCATTATTATTGCTGTTGTTTTTTTTTGTTGCTGTTGTTATTGTTGTTGTTATTATTATTATTAACATTTAATTATTACTATTATTTTTATTATTGTTTTGTTGTTATTATTATTATTATTATTGTTATTGTTATTACTATTTTTTTTTTTTTTTTTTTTTTTTTTTTTAACGACGAGAATGCTTTATGCACAGAGTGTGGGACTCCTCTAGATACTGCACTAGGCTCTACATCTGAAAGTTTACCCACTAAACTCGTTTTACATCGTAGAATAGATTCGATGTATTTCGATTTCGATGCCATATTCCAGTTGGCTTCCGATGCAAACATCGTCCGCACAAAGCTCTCTGGGGAGAGACCCGTGGCCTGTGTCATCAATCGACTCCTCTGGTCTACGAATCTGGCGCACTCAAAGAAGGTGTGCCTCGAGTCATCCAGTTTGTCGCTACATATCCGGCAGTTCTGGGACAGAACTTTTCCCATCTTAAACAGGTATGCCCTAAAGTACCCGTGGCCTGTCAGGAACTGTGTGATATAGAAGTTCACTTCCCCGTGCCTGCGTTCTGTCCATTCCTTTAAGCTTCTTATCAGAAGGAACGTCCACCTACCTGACCGTTCATGATTCCATCGTTGCTGCCACTGGTTCATGGTTTGTGCTCTGGCTCGCTTGACCGCCTCTATTTTGCCTATCTCTTTACTGTTATTATATACAAATTTTCTCTCTTGAGCCAATAGGTCGATTGGCACAACACCTGCCACAACCAGCACAGCTGCCGACGAAACAGTACGGTAGGCGCTCGCTATTCTTAGCGCTCACATTCGTTGAATCGTATCGAGTCTGGTACGGTACTTCTGTACCTTCAAAGTGTCGGCCCAGATTTCAGCACCGTAGATCATGATGGATTGCACCGTAGACCATAGGAGTCGTCTCCTGCTTGCCCTTGGGCCACCGACGTTAGCCATCAATCTTGCGAGTGACGAGGTTACAGCCGCAGCCTTATCACAGGTCATGCGAAGATGTTCCCCGTACGTCAGCTTGTTGTCCAGCTTGACTCCTAAGTACTTCACCGCTCTCTTAGTGAAGAGCGTCTCCTGTCTCACAACCATTGGTACCACCATCGGCATCCTCCTTCCAGATAATAAAACTATCTCAGTCTTGGAAACGGCCAGCTGTAGACCGTGCTCTGTCATCCATAGGTTAATCCTACGCATGACCTGATTCAGCCGTACCTGCGCCAACTCAGTGCTGCGAGCTGTAATGACAGCAGCAACATCATCGGCGTAGCCCACCAGATATGCATCTTCTGGCATTTCTAATCTCAGAAGACCATCATATGCCACATTCCACAGGTCTGGTCCCAGTACCAATCCTTGGGCTGCTCCAGCTGTGATTTCCTTTGTCCACTGTCTTCCGTCAGCAGTCCAGATCAGCCGCCGATCCCTCAGGTAGTCTCTGATCACGGCCAACAGATACCTTGGAACAAAGAATTTCCGTTCCAGCGCTTCCATTATGGTCGACCATCGCACAGAGTTAAATGCGTTCTTTACATCTAACGTTACCAGCATAACAATCGGTCTGGCACCATGACACACAAGATCTCCCAATTTCCTGGCCTCTTTCACCTGTTGGATCGCCGTTACTGTGGAATGCCCTTCCCTAAATTCATGCTGGTTCTTGGTAAGGCCTCCTGCCGCCTGTATTGCCTTTTGTAGCCTCGGTCTTATTAATTTTTCCATTACCTTTCCCAATGTGTCCAGCATGCACAACGGTCTGTAAGATGATGGATCGTCAGAGGAGCCATTCCCTTTATTTATGAGCACAAGCCGCGCTACCTTCCACTGTGATGCGAATATGCCTGACATCAGACAGGCATTGTACATGTCCAGTAGAGGGCTTGCTTGTGCTCGAACCACCACCTTCAATACCTCTGGTGGGATTCCGTCTGGTCCTGGGGCTTTCCCATTTTTTTAATGACATCACGGCCGTGATCAGTTCTGACTCAGTGAACAAAGGAATATCACCGCTCCCACGTGGTTCTTCAGGAGAGATCAGACGCTGGTGATCGGGAAATAGTGCTTCCACAATTCGTCTCGTTGCGCTGGCGCTCAATGCCTGGTCAGAGGATCCGCCGCTCAGCTTTCGTGTAACTATTTTATAGCCCATACCCCAGGGGTCTTCATTAATCTCTTCGCAAAGGGATCTCCAGCAACAATCCTTGCTCTGCCGGATTGCCAAAACAAGAACCTTTTTGCCTCCTTGTGCTCTAAGGCTAGAGCCGCTGCCTTAACCCCGCCAAGAGATCTCTGTGCCTTCCGTCTAAGTTGAAGACATCTTCTTCTGAGATCGGCTATATCGTCGGTCCACCAATAGGCTTGCTGTCTTGCTTTACGGATGCTCTTACGAGGCATTGACATTTGGCAGGCTTGTCGTATGACGTAGGTCACCTGTTTAACGGCACTTTCTATATCCCCTACATTGGATGAATCTGGATAGGAGGCCGGATTACATTGCCACATAAAACAAAGTGCTTCCATCAACATTGCTCCATCCATCTTTCCTACACTCCACCTTGGCTGGCATCGGATCCCGGAACGAGATGTTATATACTCCTCTTCAATATCAAAAGATATATAATCATGATCACTCCCCGAGTAGTCCGGGAGCACTCGCCAGTTCCTACATCTCCGCCCCAGGTTTTCCGATACCAGCGTCACATCTGGAATGGAGTATCCGTAACCGGGCCGATGATATGTCGGGGTACTACCAGTGTTTTGGATATGAAGTCCCAGTCTGGCTGCCATTTCCAACAGAAGATTTCCTCTTCTATTTGTGCGCGGCATTCCCCATTCTACCGCTCTGGCGTTGAAATCTCCGGCCATTATGATTTTTCCACCCACCTCTCTCACTGAATCCTCCATATTATTCAATTTTTCCTGGTAAATGTTGATACTATCGTTTGGAGAGAAGTAGCAGCTGACGAATGTCAAGTCTCCACTTGTAATTCAAACATAGCCACTTCCAGAGGCAGTCTTACTTAAGCCCGACATCTGTTGAGGTTACCTTGCAGCACCTTCATGCAGGTTTGCCCTTGCCCTTTTTCAAAGCGAGAGCCTCTCGAAAACTTTACAGGATCCCGATCCTGATACATGGTTTAGCGGGATATCCTTGTAGCCTTTTTCAGTACAAAGGATACAACGTGCTTCTGTCTTACATTGTGCCGCCTTGTGGTCTCTGTGTCCACACTTCCAGCATGTGTCGCTTCTATCAGGACCCTTGCAGTCGCTTCTTACGTGACCATATTGGAGACATCTGTAGCAGCGACGAACCTCGACTCTTCGTATGATTCTAGCAGACACCCATCCTACTTTAACTTTGCCTTTCTTTAGGATTTTGATGCCCTGTGCCTCTTCTAGCTCTACAATTGCCAGACATTGTTCTCTACGGTTATGGCCAAGAATGGAGACCTTTATCTCCCCTTCAACCTCTTCCCGGTCAAGGGCCTCTTTAACCTCCTCTTCAGAAGTGTAAGAATCAAGGTCCAGAATCTCCAGCCTCATCTTCGGGATCAGGCTACGGACCTCTCCGCTCTCTCCGATCGCCGTTTCGATGGCGGTTTGGAGCGCTGTCTGGTCTCTGCAACTATTGAGTTCCAGCAAAACTCCACCCTCCCTCGTTTTCCTGATGCCGCGAATCACCGCACCACTGTCTTCTGGCCGCACATCTTTCCTTATCGCACCTAGGATTTCCGCATAGCTCTTTCCAGCGGAAGCCTTAATAACTAAGGCGTTCCTTCTTGGTCTTCCCTCTTTCTTCGCCTTATTGGACAATCGGCTGTCTTGCTGCCGTGTGATAGGCGTCAACACGCGCTGCTGCGTCTCTGGTACTTTCTTTGCCTTGCCCTTCTTCTTACTGGCCACTATATTCCATTTCTCGGTTTTTTCCGATTTCTGGATGTTAGTATCCATCGCCTCCTGGCTGTTTGTTGACTCCTTTGGGCGCTTTCGTGGAGGTAGGTTTCGTCTACCAGGGCTACTTCCTACAGATACAGATGCCCTCTCTGCTAGAGTCCAGATTGCATTCTGTCGTAAAATTCTACAGGCTCGAAGCACCTCCAGACCATCCTCTAGTTTGACGAGTCCATTCTTGATAGCCATGTTCACATTTTTCTGTTTTGCAACAGATTCCCTCATAGTACGTAGGATAGCGCTAATAGCTCTGTTTTGCTCCTCCTCGCTCTTATCTGCCTCGCTGATCTGTAATTTCAGCCTTTCGACCTCGGAGGATTCGGCCTCTGAAATAAATCTCTGCAAATCTGTTCTCACTTCGGCGTCCACAGCACGTTCAGGAACATCATCAAATGGATCCGCTACCTTACTACTCTCCAAGGTTCTTGTTAGAGGCGGAGTCCTTATTGTGCTCGTGCTTTTCTTAAACGGGTCTTTTTCTTTTTCTGCACTTGTAGCTTGCGTCAGGGCCAAGTGTTCCACCCTTTTCGAAGAATTGCAGTCATGGGCTAACAACCCAGGTGTGGCCTGCTCAGTCACCTCCACCTGTGCCGGTACTGGGGATCCGACTCCCTGCACCGTAAAAGATATCTCCTTCTCACTACTCATATTTGGTTTATTTTCGGGGTTCCCTCCCCTATCTTGTTTTGGTTCACCCTGGCTATTTTATTTCACTAGTACCCGAAGTGCAAGCACAACGAGCGTTCCCCTATCCACCACCTGGGGAGGCGCCCAATAGCAGACAAGCAACTGCCACGGGCATTATTATATTATTATAATTGATATTATTATCATTAATAATATGAATATCAGTATTATTATCATCATTATTATATTATTATAATTAATATTATTGTCATTAATAATATGAATATCAGTATTATTATCATCATTATTATATTATTATAATTAATATTATTGTCATTAATAATATCAATATCAGTATTATTATCATCATTATTATATTATTATAATTAATATTATTGTCATTAATAATATGAATATCAGTATTATTATCATCATTATTATATTATTATAATTAATATTATTGTCATTAATAATATGAATATCAGTATTATTATCATCATTATTATATTATTATAATTAATATTATTGTCATTAATAATATGAATATCAGTATTATTATCATCATTATTATATTATTATAATTAATATTATTGTCATTAATAATATGAATATCAGTATTATTATCATCATTAGTATATTATTATAATTAATATTATTGTCATTAATAATATGAATATCAGTATTATTATTATTATTATTAATATGACTATTATTAATATTATTATTATTTTAATATCATTATTATTACTATTAAATATTTTTTAAATATTTTTTTAATCAGCTATGATTTTTTTAAATCATGAGGGGCTAGCTATTGTATGTTTTTTATATACTGCTCACAAAGCAGTAGAAGGGGTAAAATGAGAATCCTGAGTGGGATAGCCTGAATTTTAAAACTGGATTTTTATGATATGACTGTTGAGAAATCCATATTAGGTTAAATGCAATGATAAAATGAAAAAAATAGTAAATAATTTAGTACATCTTAATTGATAGATCTTTGTACACATAAATATTAAAGAAAAAAATGGAAAATATACATCAAGTGGTTAAACTTATTTTTATTAGGCTATTAGGTTTTTTAAGTGAAAAATATTATATTTAAAACTGTAGTTAGTATGTATTTGTTTTCGCTAACACATATATTAATATCCTCCCAAATGTACGCAAATTTATTCCATACACCATGTGGAGAAAGTAGTTTTCCTTTACTCTGGAATACAAAAAGAAATCAAAAAACAAAAAACCTTTAAAGTAATTTATATACCTGCTGTGGCCTCTGACTACAGAGACTTCAGAAGAACGCCAGATAAAATTCATTCCTCTAGGAAGTGTTTTCTAAAACACTTTTTTTAAATAGTATTCTTTTGTAGAAATTGCAATTAACAGACATGTAAATAAGGACAAGTTATAATATACAAAACTGATTATACCAAAGGCCACTACAACAAAGCCCTATAAAAGTCTATCAGAGAATTAAACTATTTGTAAAGGATTGAAGAGAATGGAAGATTTGTCAACCATAGACAAATGAAGAACAAGTGAATAGTCAAACAGTTTCAAAGGATTTACAATCAACGAAAAAGCAATCTATTAAATTGGAACAAGACTGTAAATCCGATCTCGCTTAGGTATTACAGACGTGGATGACTAGATGGCACACCAATCTCACAATTAGAACACAATTTGGATACAGAATTCATCACGTAGGGAAATTGAAAAATAAATCTAAATTAAACTTGTAAAAAATAGTAAAGTAATCGAAAAGTGGATTATATAATTTTCAATGCTTCGTAATGTTAAACGAATTTATTAGGCAATTTTGAAAAATTAAAAAAATTAATATAACAGCAAATTTGTAAATTTTTTAACGGTGATCGCTAGGTGTAAGGATGGGGAAAGATTTATAAATATCGATTAGCTTGTAAAGTGTTCATGCTACTTGATGACCCCGGAAGATTGGTCTAGTGTAATTACGTCCGGCTACCTCCATTTGCTTTGCCATAATATTCCTCTATTCCCAGATTTAGGGGATTAATATGTTCTTTCCTAAGACCATAACTAAATCCATCCTTTTCTTCTTCTTTCACCATACGTAATGAGTAAGCACTCCTGTATAACCCCGAAAGGTAGGTCTAGTGTAATTACGTCCGGCTACCTGCATTTGCTTTGCCATAACATTCCCCTATTCCCAGATTTAGGGGATTATTATGTTCTTTAATAAGACCTTAACTAAATCCATCCTTCCCTTCTTCTTGCACCTTATGTAATGAATAAGCACGCCTGTATGACCCCGAAAGGTAAATCTAGTGTAATTACGTCCGGCTACCTGCATTTGCTTTGCCATAACATTCCCCTATTCCCAGATTTAGGGGATTATTATGTTCTTTTCTAAGACCATAACGAAATCCACCCTTTTCTTCTTCTTTCACCTTACGTAATGAGTAAGCACTCCTGTATAACCCCGAAAGGTAGGTCTAGTGTAATTACGTCCGGCTATCTGCATTTGCTTTGCCATAACATTCCCCTATTCCTAGATTTAGGGGATTATTATGTTCTTTCCTAAGACCATAACTAAATCCATCCTTCCCTTCTTCCTGCACCTTATGTAATGAATAAGCACGCCTGTATGACCCCGAAAGGTAAATCTAGTGTAATTACGTATGGCTACCTGCATTTGCTTTGCCATAACATTCCCCTATTCCTAGATTTAGGGTTATTATTATTTTTTTCCTAAGACCATAACAAAATCCATCCTTCTCTTCTTATTGCACCTCATGTCATGAGTAAGCACGCCTGTATAACCCGGAAAGGTAGGTCTAGTGTAATTACGTCCGGCTACCTGCATTTGCTTTGCCATAACATTCCCCTATTCCTAGATTTAGGGTTATTATTATTTTTTTCCTAAGACCATAACAAAATCCATCCTTCTCTTCTTATTGCACCTCATGTCATGAGTAAGCACGCCTGTATAACCCGGAAAGGTAGGTTTAGTGTAATTACGTCCGGCTACCTGCATTTGCTTTGCCATAACATTCCCCTATTCCCAGATTTACGGGATTATTATGTTCTTTCCTAAGACCATAACTAAATCCATCCTTCCCTTCTTCTTGCACCTTATGTAATGAGTAAGCACGCCTGTATGACCCCGAAAGGTAAATCTAGTGTAATCACGTATGGCTACCTGCATTTGCTTTGCCATAACATTCCCCTATTCCTAGATTTAGTTTTATTATTATGTTCTTTCCTAAGACCATAACTAAATCCATCCTTCCCTTCTTCTTGCACCTCATGTCATGAGTAAGCCCGCCTGTATAACCCCGAAAGGTAGGTCTAGTGTAATTACGTCCGACTACCTGCATTTGCTTTGCCATAACATTCCCCTATTCCTAGATTTCGGGTTATTATTATGTTCTTTCCTAAGACCATAACTAAATCCATCCTTCCCATCTTCTTTCACCTTATGTAATGAGCAAGCACGCCTGTATGACCCCAAAAGGTAAGTCTAGTGTAATAACGTCCGGCTACCTGCATTTGCTTTGTCATAACATTCCCCTAATCCCAGATTTAGGGGATTATTATGTTCTTTCCTAAGACCTTGACTAAATCCATCCTTACCTTCTTTTCTCACCTTATGTAATGAGTAAGCATGCCTGTATGACCCCGAAAGCTAGGTCTAGTGTAATTACATCCGGCTACCTGCATTTTCTTTGCCATAACATTCCCCTGTTCAAAGATTTAGGGGATTAATATGTTCTTTCCTAAGACCTTAACTAAATCCATCCTTACCTTCTTCTTGCACCTCATGTCATGAGTAAGCACGCCTGTATGACCCCCAAAAGGTAGGTCTAGTGTAATTACGTCCGGCTACCTGCATTTGCTTTGCCATAACATTCCCCTATTCCTAGATTTCGGGTTATTATTATGTTCTTTCCTAAGACCATAACTAAATCCATCCTTCCCATCTTCTTTCACCTTATGTAATGAGTAAGCACGCCTGTATGACCCCAAAAGGTAAGTCTAGTGTAATAACGTCCGGCTACCTGCATTTGCTTTGCCATAACATTCCCCTATTCCTAGATTTCGGGTTATTATTATGTTCTTTCCTAAGACCATAACTAAATCCATCCTTCCCATCTTCTTTCACCTTATGTAATGAGTAAGCACGCCTGTATGACCCCAAAAGGTAAGTCTAGTGTAATAACGTCCGGCTACCTGCATTTGCTTTGTCATAACATTCCCCTAATCCCAGATTTAGGGGATTATTATGTTCTTTCCTAAGACCTTGACTAAATCCATCCTTACCTTCTTTTCTCACCTTATGTAATGAGTAAGCATGCCTGTATGACCCCGAAAGGTAGGTCTAGTGTAATTACATCCGGCTACCTGCATTTTCTTTGCCATAACATTCCCCTGTTCAAAGATTTAGGGGATTAATATGTTCTTTCCTAAGACCTTAACTAAATCCATCCTTACCTTCTTCTTGCACCTCATGTCATGAGTAAGCACGCCTGTATGACCCCCGAAAGGTAGGTCTAGTGTAATTACGTCCGGCTACCAGCATTTGCTTTGCCATAACATTCCCCTATTCCCAGATTTAGGGGATTATTATGTCCTTTCCTAAGACCATAACTAAATCCATCCTTCTCTTCCTCTTTCACCTTATGTAATGTTTAAGCATGCCTGTATGGCCCCAAAAGATAGGTCTAGTGTAATTACGTCCGGCTACCGGCATTTGCTTTGCCATAACATTCCCCTATTCCCAGATTTAGGGGATTATTATGTTCTTTAATAAGACCTTAACTAAATCCATCCTTACCTTCTTCTTGCACCTCATGTCATGAGTAAGCACGCCTGTATGACCCCGAAAGGTAGGTCTAGTGTAATTACGTCCGGCTACCTGCATTTGCTTAGCCATAACATTCCCCAATTCCTACATTTAGGGGATTATTATGTTTTTTCCTAAGACCATAACTAAATCCATCCTTCTTTTCTTTTTTCACCTTATGTAATGAGTAAGCACGCCTGTATAACCCCGAAAGGTAGGTCTAGTGTAATTATGTCCGGCTACCTGCATTTGCTTTGCTATAACATTCCACTATTCCACAGATTTATGGGATTTTTATGTTCTTTCCTAAGACCATAACTAAATCCATCCTTCTCTTCTTCATTCACCTTATGAAATGAGTAAGCACACCTGTATGACCCCGAAAGGTAGGTCTAGTGTAATTACGTCCGGCTACCTGAACTTGCGATGCCATAACATTCCCCTATTCCCAGATTTAGGGGATTAACATGTTCTTTCCAAGACCTAAGACCTTAACTAAATCCATCCTTACCTTCTTCTTTCACCTTCTGTAATGAGTAAGGACGGCTGTATGATCCCGAAAGGTAGGACTAGTGTAATTACGTCCGGCTACCTGAACTTGCGATGCCATAATATTCCACTATTCCCAGATTTAGGGGATTAATATGTTCTTTCCTAAGACCTAAGACCTTAACTAAATAAATCCTTACCTTCTTCTTTCACCTTATGTAATGAGTAAGCACGCCTGTATGACCCCGAAAGGTAAATCTAGTGTAATTACTTCCGGCTACCTGCATTTGCTTTGCCATAACATTCCCCTATTCCCAGATTTAGGGGATTAATATGTTCTTTCCTAAGACCTAAGACCTTAACTAAATCCATCCTTACCTTCTGCTTTCACCTTATGTAATGAGTAAGCATAACTGTATGACCCCGAATGGTAGTACTAGTGTAATTACAACAGGCTTCCTGAACTTGCGATGAAATAACATTCCCCTATTCCCAGATTTAGAAGATTATTATGTTCCTTCCTAAGTCCATAACTAAATCCATTCTTCTTTTCTTCATTCACCTTATGTAATGAGTAAGCACGCCTGTATAACCCCGAAAGGTAGGTCTAGTGTAATTACGTCCGGCTACCTGCATTTGCTTTGCTATAACATTCCCCTATTCCCAGATTTATGGGATTTTTATGTTCTTTCTTAAGACCATAACTAAATCCATCCTTCTCTTCTTCATTCACCTTATGAAATGAGTAAGCACACCTGTATGACCCTGAAAGGTAGGTCTAGTGTAATTACGTCCGGCTACCTGAAATTGCGTTGCCATAACATTCCCCTATTCCCAGATTTAGGGGATTAACAAGTTCTTTCCTAAGACCTAAGACCTTAACTAAATCCATCCTTACCTTCTTCTTTCACCTTATGTAATGAGTAAGGACGGCTGTATGACCCCGAAAGGTAGATCTAGTGTAATTACTTCCGGCTACCTGAACTTTCGATGCCATAATATTCCCCTATTCCCAGATTTAGGGGATTAATATGTTTTTTCCTAAGACCTTACCTAAATCCATCCTTCTCTTCTTTTTTCACCTTATGTAATGAGTAAGCACGCCTGTATGACCCCGAAGGGTAGATCTAGTGTAATTACGTCCGGCTACTTGCATTTGCTTTGCCATAGCATTCCCCTATTCCCAGATTTAGGGGATTAATATATTCTTTCCTAAGACCTTAACTAAATCCAACCTTACCTTCTTCTTTCACCTTATGTAATGAGTAAGAACGCCTGTATGACCCCGAAAGGTAGGTCTAGTGTAATTACGTCCGGCTACCTGAACTTGCGATGCCATAATATTCCCCTATTCCCAGATTTAGGGGATTAGTATGTTCCTTCCTAAGACCTAAGACCTTAGCTAAATCCATCCTTACCTTCTTCTTTCACCTTATTTAAGGAGTAAACACGCCTGTATGGCCCCGAAAGGTAGGTATAGTGTAATTACGTCAGGCTTCCTGAACTTGCGATGCCATAACGTTCCCCTATTCATAGAATTAGGGGAATAATGTATTCTTTCCTAAGACCTTAACTAAATCCATCCTTCTCTACTTCTTTCACCTTATGTAATGAGTAAGGTCGTCTGTATGACCCCGAAAGGTAGGTCTAGTGTAATTTCGTCCGGCTACCTGCATTTGCTATACCATAACACTTCCCTATTCCCAGATTTTGGGGATTATTATGTTCTTTCCTAAGACCTTAACTAAATCCATCCTTGCCTTCTTCTTTCACCTTATGTAATGAGTAAGCACGCCTGTATGACCCCGAAATTTAGGTCTAATGTAATTACGTCCGGCTACCTGAACTTGCGATGTCATAACATTCCCCTATTCCCAGATTTAGAGGATTAACATGTTCTTTACTAAGACCTAAGACCTTAACTAAATCCATCCTTACCTTCTTCTTTCACCTTATGTAATGAGTAAGGTCGCCTGTATGACCCCGAAAGGTAGGTCTAGTGTAATTACGTACGGCTACCTGAACTTGCGATGCCATAACATTCCCCTATTCCCAGATTTAGGGGATTATTATTATCTTTCCTAAGACCTTAACTAAATCCATACTTCTCTTCTTCTTTCACCTTATGTAATGAGTAAGGACGCCTCTATGATCCCGAAAGGTAGGACTAGTGTAATTACGTCCGGCTACCTGAACTTGCGATGCCATAACATTCCCCTATTCCCTGATTTAGGGGATTAACCTGTTCTCACCTAAGACCTAAGACCTTAACTAAATCCATCCTTACTTTCTTCTTGCACCTCATGTCATGAGTAAGCACGCCTGTATGACCCCGAAAGGTAGGTCTAGTGTAATTACGTCCGTCTACCTGCATTTGCTTTGCCATAACATTCCCCTATTCCCAGATTTAGGGGATTATTATGTTCTTTACTAAGACCATAACTAAATCCATCCTTCTCTTCTTCTTTCACCTTATATAATGTTTAAGCATGCCTGTATGGCCCCAAAAGATAGGTCTAGTGTAATTACGTCCGGCTACCTGCATTTGCTTTGCCATAACATTCCCCTATTCCTAGATTTCGGGTTATTATTATGTTCTTTCCTAAGACCTTAACTAAATCCATCCTTACCTTCTTTTCTCACCTTATGTAATGAGTAAGCACGCCTGTATGACCACGAAAGGTAGGTCTAGTGTAATTACTTCCGGCTACCTGCATTTACTTTGTCATAACATTTCCCTGTTCCTAGATTTAGGGGATTATTATGTTCTTTCCTAAGACCATAACTAAATCCATCCTTACCTTCTTTCACCTTACGTAATGAGTAAGCTCGCCTGTATGACCCCGAAAGGTAGGTCTAGTGTAATTACGTCCGGCTACCTGAACTTGCTTTGCCACAACATTCCCCTATTCCCAGATTTAAGGGATTATTATGTTCTTTCCTAAGACCATAACTAAATCCATCCTTCTTTTCTTCTTTCAACTTATGTAATGAGTAAGCACGCCTGTATGACCCCAAAAGGTAGGTTTAGTGTAATTACGTCCGGCTATCTGCATTTTCTTAGCCATAACATTCCCCTATTCCTAGATTTAAGGGATTATTATGTTCTTTCCTAAGACCATAACTAAATCCATCCTTCCTTTCTTCTTTCACCTTATGTAATGAGTAAGCACGCCTGTATAACCGTGAAAGGTAGGTCTAGTGTAATTACGTCCGGCTACCTGCATTTGCTTTGCCATAACATTCACCTATTCCCAGATTTAGGGGATTAATATTTTCTTACCTAGGACCTTAACTAAATCCATCCTTACCTTCTTTTCTCGCCTTATGTAATGAGTAAGCACGCCTGTATGACCCCGAAAGGTAGGTCTAGTGTAATTACGTCCGGCTACCTGAACTTGCGATGCCATAATATTCCCCTATTCCCAGATTTAGGGGATTAGTATGTTCCTTCCTAAGACCTTAACTAAATCCATCCTTACCTTCTTCTTTCACCTTATTTAAGGAGTAAACACGCCTGTATGGCCCCGAAAGGTAGGTCTAGTGTAATTTCGTCCGGCTACCTGCATTTGCTATACCATAACACTCCCCTATTCCCAGATTTTGGGGATTATTATGTTCTTTCCTAAGACCTTAACTAAATCCATCCTTGCCTTCTTCTTTCACCTTATGTAATGAGTAAGCACGCCTGTATGACCCCGAAATTTAGGTCTAATGTAATTACGTCCGTCTACCTGAACTTGCGATGCCATAACATTCCCCTATTCCCAGATTTAGAGGATTAACATGTTCTTTACTAAGACCTAAGACCTTAACTAAATCCATCCTTACCTTCTTCTTTCACCTTATGTAATGAGTAAGGTCGCCTGTATGACCCCGAAAGGTAGGTCTAATGTAATTACGTACGGCTACCTGAACTTGCGATGCCATAACATTCCCCTATTCCCAGATTTAGGGGATTATTATTATCTTTCCTAAGACCTTAACTAAATCCATCCTTCTCTTCTTCTTTCACCTTATGTAATGAGTAAGGACGCCTGTATGACCCCGAAAGGTAGGTCTAGTGTAATATCGTCCGGCTACCTGCATTTGCTTTACCATAACACTCCCCTATTCCCAGATTTTGGGGATTATTATGTTCTTTCCTAAGACCATAACTAAATCCATCCTTCTCTTCTTCTTTCACCTTATGTAATGAGTAAGGACGCCTCTATGATCCCGAAAGGTAGGACTAGTGTAATTACGTCCGGCTACCTGAACTTGCGATGCCATAACATTCCCCTATTCCCTGATTTAGGGGATTAACATGTTCTCTCCTAAGACCTAAGACCTTAACTAAATCCATCCTTACTTTCATCTTGCACCTCATGTCATGAGTAAGCACGCCTGTATGACCCCGAAAGGTAGGTCTAGTGTAATTACGTCCGGCTACCTGCATTTGCTTTGCAATAACATTCCCCTATTCCCAGATTTAGGGGATTATTGTGTTCTTTACTAAGACCATAACTAAATCCATCCTTCTCTTCTTCTTTCACCTTATATAATGTTTAAGCATGCCTGTATGGCCCCAAAAGATAGGTCTAGTGTAATTACGTCCGGCTACCTGCATTTGCTTTGCCATAACATTCCCCTATTCCTAGATTTCGGGTTATTATTATGTTCTTTCCTAAGACCTTAACTAAATCCATCCTTACCTTCTTTTCTCACCTTATGTAATGAGTAAGCACGCCTGTATGACCACGAAAGGTAGGTCTGGTGTAATTACTTCCGGCTACCTGCATTTACTTTGTCATAACATTTCCCTGTTCCTAGATTTAGGGGATAATTATGTTCTTTCCTAAGACCATAACTAAATCCATCCTTCTTTTCTTCTTTCAACTTATGTAATGAGTAAGCACGCCTGTATGACCCCAAAAGGTAGGTTTAGTGTAATTACGTCCGGCTATCTGCATTTTCTTAGCCATAACATTCCCCTATTCCTAGATTTAAGGGATTATTATGTTCTTTCCTAAGACCATAACTAAATCCATCCTTCCTTTCTTCTTTCACCTTATGTAATGAGTAAGCACGCCTGTATAACCGTGAAAGGTAGGTCTAGTGTAATTACGTTCGGCTACCTGCATTTGCTTTGCCATAACATTCACCTATTCCCAGATTTAGGGGATTAATATGTTCTTTCCTATAGTCTATCCATTTTGGGAAGGCGGGTAAAAGATTAAGTCACCGCCCGAGCTCCCAACAATAGCTTGGGTCAGGCGCTCGGCGGCCGGCCGCCCGCGCTAATGAGGCGTAAAAAGCACTCCACTCCAAAATATTATCACATAAAAGTAAGCGTATTTTTTAATTTTTTATTACAGTTTTGATGTCTACGTGTGATTTCATGAAAAACTAGTCCAAACACGACGGAGTTATGTCAATTAGTAAAATTGTACTCACTACAATTTTTTGTAACCACTAATTTTACTAATTGACATAACTCCGTCGTGTTTGGACTAGTTTTTCATGAAATCACACGTAGACATCAAAACTGTAATAAAAAATTAAAAAATACGCTTACTTTTATGTGATAATATTTTGGAGTGGAGTGCTTTTTACGCCTCATTAGCGCGGGCGGCCGGCCGCCGAGCGCCTGACCCAAGCTATTGTTGGGAGCTCGGGCGGTGACTTAATCTTTTACCCGCCTTCCCAAAATGGATAGACTATAGGACCTTAACTAAATCCCTCCTTACCTTCTTTTCTCGCCTTATGTAATGAGTAAGCACGCCTGTATGACCCCGAAAGGTAGGTCTAGTGTAATTACGTCCGGCTACCTGAACTTGCGATGCCATAACATTCCCCTATTCCCAGATTTAGGGGATTAATATGTTCTTTCCTAAGACCATAACTAAATCCATCCTTCTCTTCTTCTTTCGCCCTGTGTAATGAGTAAGCACGCCTGTATGACCACGATAGATTGTAGGTCCATTCCATGTATGAGACCCGCCCACGTGATGCCATTATTTACCGCAACTACCAATACAAGAGGTAGACACGTCTGACTCCGCCTGACAGTAAGCCCACTTATAGGAGTACTTGGAATAAATGATACCATGATCACCCCCTGTATTATGTTTTTTGTCCCTACATAAACCCTAACTGTATTCACGGTCCTTGGCTGTACTTTCTAAGCGATAACAATCATAGTGGCGATTCGCCTTAAAACTGAAGTAGTGTACTGTATATACAAAATACCTCTACCTAAAATTATATCAAACTAGTAACCTAGATTGGGATGGCCGCAGCAACGCATCCTTTAGACTTTAAGACCTATTGTAACTAATATATTTATTTTTCAATACATTAAGCAGTTTCTTTTTAATTACTTTTTTTCAAAAATCTCAAAAACAGACATTTTATAAATATACATATAAGACAAACACATCAAGTGTTACAGCAAAGATTATACTTCTCTGTAGTTCTTATATAAGCAACTCTACCGACGCCAAAAATAATTCTCTCCCCTACAAAAAAAATGTCTACATCCTAACAAGTTAATCAGATATTCCGTTTGTTTTGAAATCTATTTAATACACTTTGTGATAATTATTTAATAACGAGCACCAACTCATAATCAGCAATTTGTCGTTCAAACACCTATAAGGAATAAATTACCGATTGTGAATAGGGCTTGTGTTTAATTGTTACGTTTACTCAAAAGCTACAAATTTTTGATCTGAGCCTTACAGGTGGTATTATTTTAATTTGAGTATTTAGCGCGAAGACCACCTGGACGACATATAGAAAGGATATTTTATAAGATTAATGCCAGGATTAAATAAGAATAAATAAATATTCTCTTTTCTTGCAGGGAATCAAGGAGAATCATAGATTATGTATTTAAGGTTGTACCCCTGAGGCTAACCTTTCATTTACTAATCAGAGTGTTTTGCTGTCAGTGAGGAAATCATGGCTTATAGATGTGAAAGCTCTTGCAGCAAGCCTTATTTTAACTCTGCCTTGCGCTCTACCAGGTTGTGATGAACAAAAACCTCGACAAGAACTTGCATAAGCTCTAATCTGTATATAATGAGACAAGTTCAAAGCATCGGTCAAGTACCTTTAGCCGCGAGAGACACGTACAGTTATGTCTTACATGACAAGGTAAAATACATTTCTTGTGTCTATAATGTGTTCACATGACTGTACTCAATTCTATTAGATTGTACGCAAGCATATTTTTATTCTTGGCTTTTGTTTTTAGCGTTGACATGTTGTAACTTCCAGACTCCCATTTAATGTTGTTTTATTCCTTAAGTTTAACGAATTAGATGATATATCTTAGTGTTAATATCTATCTGTCTCTCAATTATATAAATTGTAGTTTTCGTCGACTTTTTCTGTTCATTACTGTGTTTGTGTAGTATCTGGTGTGTTTTTAAATACTGGCTATCGACGCCTGCTAAGAATCTGACAGAGAATTTGTGAACACTAGGTAATATTACGTCTAGGACTTGGGCAACTGTTGGAATAATGTGGAGTAATGATGGACCACAGGCAATCCAGCTGTCCCTCCTGAGCACCTGTGTCCAGGTTTCCGCACTAAAACGTATAAGATGATTTTCCCTTTTCCAATCTTAAAAGCTTCACTATCGCCGATCGAAAGTATTTGTTATAACAAAATAAAACGAAACCGCGTCATTACATAAACCTATTGAGGGGAGAAAACTCTCAAATGGTTCTCGATAGTTTTTTTAAGCGGCATAATATACGTCATACTCAGTAGTTTTGAATTATTTTATCACTACAACATTTCACCGTTGTTCATTCTCGATAATTGTGTTCCAGTTTGTCGCTGACTCCTTATGTCAAATTAGCACAGCTGTTTATTTATCCCCAAATGGGGTGTTTTCAAAATTTCTTAACACGCACCCATTATTACTGTATAAAACAACTGTGGCGTAATGTTTAATTTAAATAAATAAAACCTCTATACCGCAAATGACTTTTTTTATATAAAACCTTTTTTTAAACCGTAAAGGTTTTAAATAAAAGAAAAAGTCATTTGTGGTATAGAGGTTTCGTTTATTTAAATCACTCACCCATTATGTTAATGTTCATTAAAAATTGCTATGGTTTTATTCACCGAAACACTAGTCGACACCAGCCTTTGGCTGACATCGCCTTGGTATTTCGACGTCAGTAATAAGCTCCATATTAGTAAGATTAAACACATGCTGTTTAACCTAGGGGCCTACTAGGAAATCTCTTAAAGTTGAAATTGTTATCTATGTGGTTGCAAAAGGGTTTCTAGAGCCAAGTACTTAGAGTCTAAATTTTAACATCAGTTAATTGTGCCTATTGTTAAATAGCTTGAATACAATGAAGCTACTGGGAAATATTTCAAAAAATATCTATAAACAAATTGATAAATTGTAGGAAACACATAAGTCTTGTACCAAATTTGTTGTTTTAATACAACGGAATATGATACTATTTAAATAGTTCACTTAGTGGTTAAAAGACAAGACACTCTATCTTCATTGCGACCATCTCGCTTTATTATAAAATAAATACGGCTTTTGATGAGATTACATTCTAAAGCTAGCTTACTCTCTAAAGAGGCCTCTGAAAATCATCTATCCGCTATACCTTTCGTAGAGATATGAAAGGATGAAACGAAATAGATAGGATCAAGTGAAATAATTCAATTAATGTGTTTAATTTTTGTCAATACCTTATACGTGCTACAGACCTGTTAACAGTTGCACCAACTCCTTTCATTCAATCTTTTTCTCCGACCTTTATCCCTCCAATTTTCCATCCTGTAATCTCTCTTCTCAACTACCTCGTCCATTTTGTTTTTCCATTACCCTTAAGACATCCTCTCTCTCTCTCTCTGTCTTAAGACAAATAGAATTAATTACTTAATTTATGTAGTTCACACTTCTGGATCGATCTATTACTCCAGCCGTAAATAAACCGTTAATACTTCTTTTCTATTTTTATGTATCAGATCACTTACCTCTCTACCTCAATTTATCTTTTAACGTCCTCGTTTATCACTAGAACTTGCTTCTTAGAGCCAGCAGTCGCTATCTCTCTAACAATTATACATAAGTTTAAAAATTTGTCTTAAAATAACTTATGATATTTTAAATAATTTGATATATTGATGCAGAAGCAAACCCCTAATACCTAAACATAGCTATGATTACAAAAAACTTCTCGACTTGACTGTGTTTAATTTCTAATCCAGACTGTACCCTTTACTTGTCAGACAGGCTTTGTCTCGGTAACACGTGCGCGCGCGATGCGCTGACGTCAACCACAAACACGGCATCAACATTTCTTATACAAACACAGCTAGACCGTATTTACATTTAAAGTTGAAGGGACCCTTCAGATGGACATCAATTATGACGTGTATGATGAATAGGTCGCAAACTTAATTCTAGGAACTGTATGTCCGGAAACTTCAATGGTAGGATAGTAACGTAGTCCTTTGTTCAGCCGTTGTCGGCTTTTGTTTTTCATTTTCTTCCATTACACACTCTCCAGTACAGATTTTTAATCCTTAATAAAAATAAGTTTTATTCATCCGGTCAAGTTCAAATACAATTTTTAAACCTTTAGTGGATGATAATTTATGTTAAAACAGGTTTTTTCAAATATTTATTCATCAATTAAAATTTTAAAAACTGATGTTTTGGTTGGATTCGAACTGAATTACTAAAGATT
>JBAIZL010000005.1:142206885-142264385 GCA_036971475.1 Prosapia bicincta
ACCCTTACTCGCATAGCTAGTCCAAGACCCTGACCTTTCTGCTTCGTGGTACAAGTTTAAATGTTGCTGGCTTAATGGTTCAACATCTTGCTCCACAAAGGTCACGTTGGGACTGTTTTAGTATTACCTATCGGAACGGTTCCTAATAATGACGTATTATTAAATTAAATTTACATAACCGTTATGCACATTTCGGCCAACGGGGTTCGTGAATATAACGCAGTATCTAATGATCTGAATCGCTATAGCCTAACTAATCTGTCCACGTGTGTCTATTTCAGTCTGAAATGATATCCTGTAAGCCGTAACAGTGAAGTATATGATAACGTATATCTGTGAAGTAAAATAACCTACAAACGAAGACTATTTCCAGAAAAAAACATATGTAATGTCAGCTTCTAAAGTATGAAGAACAAATACGGGTATAAAACAAAAGTCAAGTTGAATTGTGTTGGAAAAAGGATAAGGTAAACAGGCCACTGATTTTCTATGACTTAGCTTGCCGGATTTAGGTTACAACAATAACAAAGGTCGACTTAGAGTAAGTAGGCAGATATAGGGTAGTAGGTTGACACTCCTCACCTCTCTCCAAACACTGTAGATGATAGATCTACTTCAGTGGCGTCATGATTTTTTTCCAGAAAAGCAGACTGTCAGATTCTCCTCATTCTCCGACATTTCGTGACTCTCAAAATCAAGAACTCCAAGCAATAATATATATATATATATATATATATATATATATATATATATATATATATATATATATATATATATATATACTTAGTAAATATAGCCTATATAAAACGTACATACATAGTATATAGTAGAATTTGCAGTTTTTGTGTTGTAAATTTTGAGATGCATTTATATGTTACTACTTTTGGTATCACCAGGCAAGAAAAAACACTTCTTACTGATATTTTTCAGCAGACGTGTTTCCCACTAGGTCAGTGCATTGCTCAATAATATGAGTCACGGACAAGACTGTTGCACAGGTGTGTTATATTGGCGTGAGTCTGTGGTGCATTGGTCTTCTGTGATATATTATTGTTCATAGAGTAGTTGTTAATTATGTGTTCAAATATTGTATTCATTTGTGCGTGCGTTTTGTCGTTTACCATGTGTTGTGCATGGTTTTTGTGGTGTTTGTATATCTCTTAGTTTTCTGTTGTGTTTAGTTTGTTGCTTTTTTTTATGTAGTGTACGATTTTTAGATTATTGTCTATAATTGTAAATGTGTGTAGTGTGTTCTGTATGTGTATGGCGAAGTTGAATTTGGGTTGTGTGCTTTTACGTGTTCCTTGTAACGTGTGATAAAGTTCCTCCCTGTTTAACCTATGTAAAACTTGAAGTAGTCATTCCAAGTGATAATGTATACTCCGTGTAAGTTCTAATGTGTTTGTGTACTATGTAGGTGTTTTTTTAGTTGTGTTGGATGTATTAAATGCTACTTTTTATTTAGATTTGCGGGATGAGGAAGCTATTTTTTTGTAGTGTGTTGTTGTGAAGGTTTTGTATTTTTATGTTTGTGTGTTATTGTTGTTTTTTGTTGTTTTATGTGTGTGTATTTTTTTTGGCAGAATATGTTGACTATCAGGGTGTTTATGTATCCGTTTCTATAAGTTATGTATTTTATTCTATCAAGTTCGTTTATTTTTTCCTCATTGTTTATGGACATGTGATTAGTCTGTGTAACAATGTAGTGGAAGATAGCATGGTTTGTGTTGTATGGAGTGATTGCGTGTTGTGTATAACTCTGTCAGTGGCGGTGGGCTTTCTGTATATTTTGAATGTTTGTTCTTATGCTTTGTTATCGTGAGATCTAGGAGATTGATTTATTTTTGCCGTTCTGTTTCCAGTGTAAAGTTTATATTATTGTGTAGTTTGTTTATGTATTTTTGGAAGATGTTTATAATTCTTATGTTGCCTTTGTATAGGATTAAATGAAAAAACATCTTACACAACTAAAAATCGCCTACATAGTACAAAAACACATCAGAACAAATACGACAGGACAGGTGTACAATATCACACGCAACGACTGTCCCAGCTTTTACATAACCCAAACAGGGAGAAACGTTACCACACGTTACAAGGAACACATAAAAAACACACAACCGATACATCAAACTTTGTCATACAAATACAGAACACACTACAAACATACACCAATATAGACATTAATCTAAAATTCATTCACTATGTATATCAAAAAAAAGCAACAGACTAAACACAACAGAAAACTAAGTAATATACAAACACCACAAAACCATCGAAAATACATTATAAACGACAAAACACATTCAAAAACAGATACTATATTTGAACACATAATTAATAACTACTCTATGAACAATAATACATCACAGACTCGCACCAATACAAATAACCTGAGCAAAAGTCTTGCCCGTGACTCACACAATTGAACAATGTATTGACCTAGTGCGAAACGTGTCTGCTGAAAAATATAGGTAGTGGTAACTCGTACCGAAAGTAGTAAGTATATAAATAGTATAATTTACTATTTTCGTTAATTGCAATCAATTATAGACAATACATTTTGAAATAAGATCTAAATAATTTTAAAACATTGCTTTACTTTTCGATTCCCAAACTGTAATCCCCTTCTGGAGCTAAACATTTATTCAGTCTATATTCACGAGTATATCTATAATTTATGGTCTGAGACTTAAATCAACCGTTATAACAAACTATAAGCTAAAATTATAAAAATAAAAGTGATTTGTAAATTATAAATATATTTTAGATAATAACTAACAGACGAATAAGGGAAGCCATTAGGGTAAACCATACAATACTAAGAATATTGTTACGTAAAACGTAAGCGATATAGGCATGTTCTAAGATTGCCTGAATATCGCCTTCCTAGTCATATCCTAAATTGGACGCTTCATGGTAGAAAAACAAGATGAATGAAGATCTTGCTTTAGTTGGAGAGAAGGTATAAGCCGAGAGAAATGAAGGACTGAAAATTGGAGAAAATCTATGGATAGACCGAGACGACGGAGCCTGCGCATTGGAAGACGCACGAGAACGTTTTAAACCGAATAAATAATTGTCTAACAATTAATTGTATTAATTCATTTATTATGAATTCCCTAATACAGTATTTTAATTTAAAAGAGTTGTCCCATTGCTAAACAACAGTATTGTTTTGCGGTCTTATAAACTAGACCGACGAGAAATTATCTAAAAAATACCGATAATTTTACGGAATAAAAGTCAGAAATGACCGCCCTGCATTCCTACCGTGTGATAGGGGGGAAAAAGTAAATTTTCTAGTATTGTTTGGAAGATTAATATTTCTTAATCTTTTTTATAATGATTTTGTAAATATACTAATATTTATTGTATATACTCATTGTATACTTATATTATAACATAAACATATGAGGCATATAGTATAAATTTAGTTAGTATTTAAAATAATAATAATCAGTAGAAATATTAAGAAAGGAGTGACCAAGGGTAGCTTACTTGAGTATCGACAAAGAGGGCTTAACCATTGTTATATTTCGGGGGTCGTCATAAACCAGTCGTGGGAAGTATTGACAAAAGAAGGGTCCAAATTTTTTTAAGATTTAAGTATTTCGGGAAAACCTAGAATAGCATATGAAAGTAACACTGTTACCATGTAGGAAACAATTTGTAAAGGTGCATGAGAACCACTGAAATAACTGAAATACGTAATGGGGGATATTATGCTTCTTCTTAAAAAGTAAAATCTTCGGGCAAATGAACTAAGATTTGGGGGAGCTTCGAGGAGTGCAGACGCATTGGGAGAAACAAGTAATATGAAATGTTTTAAAAAGGGGTAATTTGGTTTAGAAGAGTTAAGGGTATTGTAAAAGGAATTGTTAGTTATTTATGTGTAGAAATTTAAAAGTGTGACGAGAATTAATTAGTAGATAGTAAAGAAAATAGGGAAGTAAGTTAAATATTGGGTAAAAGTGCAGTGAAGCAGTTAACCGGCCAACGGTTTCAGGAATTCCAGGAAAACAGACAATAAGTACAATCTTTCTTATATTAGATTCAGTCAACAGAGTTTTATAAATTAGTAAATTCAGAACCAATTCCTTGTCTTATAAAAAAAACTTAATGTAGTTTTTTTTCACCACTTTCTAATTTATAGATGATCCCGTAATAACGACCCGAGATAAAGATCGATCAGATTTAACACAGTATTTATTAACTTTATTGTATGAAAAACCTAAAACCTTAAGAGTTCACCTTTTTAGTAATTGTAGTTTCAGTTATGCAATCAATCTTTCTCACTGCATCATAAATGTAATTTGGTATAATGTTTAATAATTGGATGTAAGATGAATAAATGTAAGTGATGCTAAATTTATATGATTGTTAATTACTTAGAAACCTGAAGGTGTGACTATAGAAAGGTAAGGTAATTATAATATAATATAAAGTGTGTTTTGAGAAAAGTAAATACCAGTGTGTATTTCTTACATATTAAACCTTACAAGTTAAGCTCTAACAATAAATAAAGCTCTATAATACAATAAACACGTAACAAATACATTTACAAATAAAAAAAATGTTAAACTAGATTGTGGCACAGGAGGGGGGGTGCGTTACCGACAGAAGTAAAAACTTTCGATAATCGGAATTTTTATCTATAAAAATTTTAATGAATTAATATATTTAATAACTGGTCAAACGCATTCAATAATAACCTCATTTCCTTAACCATGTTCAATAAATAATGTAACATAACCTATGAGTTAAAACAGCTGTTTTACAACATAACGTATAACCTAAAATCAGCGGATTTATGAAATCATATGTTATCATTTAATTCTCTTTAAGGTGAGTCATAACGTAGCCTGAAGGAATATATACTCACACTATTAATCTGACATAAATTATTCTGACGCTATGTTTTTATCCATCCATTAAGTTTAAAGCATCGTTATAAAAGTTCTCACTTCAAAAATAATAAAAACCGACTGTTGAACTATTCTACACCAGTGGTATATCTCTGATTTCTATTAAAACAATTATTTTTCCAAAGCTTTAGTTTTCAAATTTTAATTTAGCTATTAAATATATTTTCGTAAATACTTGTCTAAATGGTTGTAAAATTCACATATGTTACTTAAACATAGGTAAACAACGATTCAAAGGTCAGTAAAAAATATATTACAGTTAAAAACTGTAAAATGTGAAAATTTAACCTCAATGTAGCAGCATTCCCAAAACAGTAGAAGTAAATATTTCCTTTATATTACTACATCAAAATACTGTGCACGTATTACATTACAATATAGATACAAAGTTCCCGATTAGGATAGATTTGGTTACCAAAATATAATTCAACGATAAAACTGAAATGAGTGTAATATTTCCATTCTATTTAAATTGAAAGAATTCATTAATAGAAGAAATGTTTGTAAAGTGAAGATATGTTTAAAACACAATTTATGCAATTTTTAACCAGTAATTCTTAAATGCAACCCTTGTATCATGTGTTTCTTAAGTAGAATGTGTGTTTAAGTAACATAAGAAAAAAATATAATCGATGTTGTACTACCATATTATGACTTGAAAAGAACCGGTTACGAATAAAAATTATTTCCACTTTGTACAAACGTACTCTGTATTTTCCCTAACAAGTCTATATAAAACAGTATATACGCCCTAATTCTTAAAAATATTTTACATAAAATATTAAGAAAACTACGAGCTTAACGGGCAATGTGCTAGCTATTATAGTTTTTCAAGCACTTTAGCATGTGGTTAAAAGCACAAAGCCAGTTTAGCAATAGTAAGCCTTAACCGTCTAGATAATTTTACCGGGCAAGAAACAAAGCCAGATGTGGTCATAAAACGTACAGTTGTTGAGAAATCCTCTAGAGACCAGCACGTCATTGTCCCAGTTAAGAAGAAAAAACCTAGATTATGGGTTCGCAAAGCTGGTTAAAGTTTTGTTTATTATGCTTAGAATGTGTCGGGTTCTGGAAAACCTATAATTTAACGGAGTTCTGGTATTCCTTAAATCAATGTATTTGGCTCCATATAATTTTTTTTAAAGTAAAATATCAGGTATCAATATTTCCCAATGTTTTTCAAACGATTACTCTAGAAAAAGTTACATTTCCTACCTTGACGCCAAAGAGTTTAATCGTCCGTATTGATAGACATATCCTGTGTTTTTTACAGAACTTATTTCAATAAATATTTATTTTAGCGATGTTTCATTTTTCCTAACTAATTTGTTATAGTTTCCATGGTGGTATAATTATATCTCAAAGTGAGTTTCAAGGGCAAACATGCAGGAGCGGAACTTATACATGGTGTCGCATTTTTTCTCAATTTTGTTGAAACATTTTCAAACAAATATGTAGTTTTACTGAATAGGCTGTTATATAAAAGTACGTTTTAAAAGCTATTTCATTCAACCCCTTTATTTTAATGGTTAGTTTATTTTACGTGAACAATATCTTATAAAGTTATGAATTTTTGTAACTGCCATACAAAATCCCAGTTTGTGGTAGGGTAAATAGAAATGCTATTTAATTTCATTAAATATATTATGATGGCGTAAGAAGGCAACGACACGGTAATAGCCGAGACATCGTCTCTTAACATCACCTTTCAAATCCCTCGACGATAGTAAAATTTATAAAAATCGGTCAAATCCTCACATTCAAACAGAACGTATTTGACTGAGATGGTGTAGTGCGGAATACGTAACCGTGCACTTCGCCTTGAAAGGTCACAGTAGGCGAGACGGAAGGTAGAGAGTCAGTATAAATACTTTTCTACAAACATGTTTGTATGTCAAAACGCTGACTTGCATGACGGTCGATGATAAATTAGCTTCAGTATGAAATAAAAAACAATCTTGAAATAAATGTAGACATATCGGATGCAGAAGCTGGTAATGTATAGAACAGTCTGAATATGTAATAATGTTTTAAGAACTTTTAGTACACGAGAAAGCTCGTACGATCTCTTAGGGGCAAGTGCTCGGTTACGTAGACGCACTATACTTCCACAAAACTGACATAATGGTAGATCCTCGTGTTGACCATCCATGTATTAACAAAGAGTGGCCGATGCGACGACGAATAACCAGCACTTCCTCTGTACGATTCAGAGGAATTGAAGACCTCATGATATTCTTGACTTCCCTCAGTTTGTTTATATTTACAGCTTTATAAACGGAATAAATGTAAACGAAAAAGATAAATGAGGACACTATGTCGCTTGTTTACAACCTTCTGGTGTTATAAATATCAACCAAGAAGACTCGATTCAGATCAAAATTGCTATTCCCTCTTCCGATTACTCTGAGCCCATCTTCTTACGCCTATCCAGGATTGTTTGGTTTGATCAAAACTTTTCCAGACAATGTTCACAATTCATTAAATATCTCTCTAGTGACGCAGTTTTGTGGCGTTAAGTTTCCATAACACCTATTTATAAACCCGATGGGGGTTTATACATGCGTGTAATCCTATACATTAATACTATGTTCTCCCCTTATAATCTCTACCAAGTGGGTTATGCTTCAGGTGGGCACTAACGATTCTAAATTAGAGAGTCGGCTGATTTTTTTCTTGCTAAAGTTTTTTGATTGGAAAACAATAGTTTTCGTTGTAGCTGTTACATACAATAAATACTTTTAAAGCAGTCTGGTGAAAAAATCATTTAATATACACGTATGTATTTTTAACTAAAATATTTCAAACGTAGGTCACTACCTGTGAAACTTGTCACATTACAAAAACTGACAACACGGATTTTCCACTCATCTTTAGTACAGTGTATAAAGTATTACGCATTCACAAATGGTTTGCAGACGAACAATGCCACGTTTCTGTCCCTTTACAAAACGTTAAACCCGATTTAACAGCGTGGGAGTGTCTCTAAGGGGCGGGGAAGCCTTTGCTTTGCCTACCTGTTGGAAGTCATTTGGCGGTCTTACTTTTTGGATCCTTTGACAACATCCCGCTGGGATCCTCCTACAAAGGAGCTTTACAAGCAGGTGATGTTAACATATCGTTGGAGCTGACGTTTACAGCATTCTTTGAGTGAATCACCGCTTGATAAAGTATAAAAATTTCCTGCCTCCCTTTTTGCCAATACTGTATACCAAAATCCTAAAAAAATCGGTGGATTTTAAAATTCCAAAATTTTAACCGTGGTCGGTCTTAATTGAGTTTTTTTATTAATTATAGCCTATGTTTTTTTTACCAATGCATGCTACATTACCATTATTTAACTGAATATGTAGTTGCTACCTCCTAATTGAATTCTCCTGCAATCTCATCTACCTTCAACAAATCCTACGACGTGGCACATCAAACTCAATGTTTCAGTGAATGGCTATTAGTAAGTGGATACCATTATTAAATATCCTTCCTGTATGGCGATTTAATTAAAAGTTTCATTGACTTATGCAATCGACTTATATTCGCGGTAACACCACTTCCTAATTTTAGCCCACTAAAATCTATAGCTGCATCTTGAGTAGTAAAAATCTTAGCCACTGTTGAAAATCTTGCATGGGCATACATATTTATCCTGACGATTTCTTCCTAGGACAATCGACTATCCTATATTTACTATATCACCTCATCCTAAACCTTTACCAAATAAAATGTATACAACTTGAGCGCGGGTAGTCTTATCAAGTGATACGGTAAAATATCTATTTTTAAACCGATTTTTTTCAGGAAACTTTGATTTAATTACGTTTACATAATTGGTTTGTTTGTGTTGACGAATGACGTAAACAACCACTGACTTTCAGTTTATTAATGCGCTAAAGTACGAGTTAACTGAACAGGAAAGGAGATTTATACGTCTTTCAAATCTTACTGAAATCTATTTTTCAGAAGATCTTGTGATCTTCTTTGGAATCTTACTGAAATCTTATATGTTAAATTTAATTACAATAAGGGATAACTCGCCCCATCGGAGTAACTTTGGAGCATACCTCACGTAAATGACACTACCAATGCGATCTATGTTTCGTCGAATATGCGACATATGCGACCAGTGACACATACGCCCATGGGGAAATTGTGCGACAGATGCGCCCAAGTTACCCCAAATATACCTGGAGACCTACATTATTTCCTCTGTGATTCCCCATCACACTTTTCCCAGGCTTTGGACTGGCTATGTGATAAAAAACCAATCTCCATCATTTTTGAAAACCAGTTTTCTATCATTTAGGCATGTTTAAATTCAGTAAAAAGAGACGTCATTTTTAAATTTTTCCTTTTTTAATCATAGCATATCTTGTTTATTTCTTTTCTTCAAATTTAATGTTATTAATTTTTTTGTGATGAGCTTAGTACTATTTACAAATATTATAATTTATAGCGGTCTTCAATTTGACTTAGTTTAATTTTTGTAAGTAGGTCAGAGTGCAAAGAAACTTTCTTATGTCACCAATATCTTCGTATTTCTTGATCATTCTATTAATTCTCTCGGCTAGTTTCATATGTGTGCATTTTCTCCTCTTCCCTCCAAAGTTGAATTGTATCTTCATGTATTATCAGGCTTCAGTTTTTAAACAACTAATAAATTCTTTGATTCTAGGATTAGGTCTCCGAAGGGTGTGGTTCAGTTTGTTGTTCCATCCTTCTAAGGGGGCGAAAATGTCGCTGGGTAACATTGTTACTGGGTGTAACTAACGCGACACAGTTTTCTTCATTCCTCCTGGAGTATAATGCTTCATCCTATACTCATTAAGGATATCTCTACAGCTTTTAGGGTTCTCTTCCAACCTTTGCCATTACCGGTTCTCCCAGCTTCCATTTCCCACTACTTCAGCCTCAATCAAGCCAAAAACTTTAGGTTCTTTCTCTTTCTGTTCTAGCAGTATGACTCCATTCTCTAACTCCGCCTATCCGTTCACCTCTGCCTGACCGTATTCCATGTTTATACCGTACTGCTTGTATCTTTGCTTAGTGCGTCATCTATGCGTTCTTTTTTTCTAATATCCTCGTTTTTTATTGGTTTCCTACCCTTGATCCTTTCTTCTCGAGGGTATGTACTTTGCACTCATGAGAAAGCATCCTTCTCTCTATCTCAGACTAAAAAAATCCTCTTTATTATTCCAAATTCTCAACACTTCCTTCACGCGCAAATTGTTAATAATAACACACAAATGCAGTAATTGTGAAATACGACTGCAGCGCACTCTATAAGGCCGTGTTGAGCACCGGAAAATAATCTCTTGGCCAATCACCAAGTACGCTACGAGGAAGTAGAACCAAAATCCAAACACTGTAAATTTGTAAGCAGTATTCCATGTGCAAGAAGATAGGCCAATGACCTAGTGGGAGGCTAAAGACAGCTCTCAAGGTCAGAACCGTCGTTGGTTTGCCAAACCCGATCTGCAGTACGCTAGAAGCGATGAAAATTCTCAGGACAACACAATGGTCTAGGAGGGGAGAGGGACGTCTGTCAGCCAAGTCCGGGGGAAGGGCGGGGTGGGGGGTTACGTGTAGGAAATGTCTTGACAAACGTTTTGCATTCAGAAGAATCTACATAACGTGCATTTCTATTAACGGCTCAGTCGAATTTCCCAAACTTGACACGATGTTTTGTAAACCCAACTTCAAAAAACCTGGTCAGTTAAGTCAATTGTATTTTAGATTATTGTAATACAAAATGTTATACAACTAACAATAGAGCAAATACAACAATACTATATATTAATGACATCATAGCTTATTTACAAAATTACAAAAGGTAAATTACTATATATGCCTACATTTTAATTATGCAGACATTATCGTCAGATGGTACAACTACAAGCTATACAAACTCATTTTTTGTATGATTGAAGTTTGTTTTGTCGTTTTAATGTAGTCGTTTGACGATGATGCCTTGATAATCGAAATGTACATAGTTCTTAATTTGTTGTACAGAGGGCTAATTAATATTGATAATCTTTATTGCAAAACCTTCTGTTAAAATATTGAGTGTAATTCTAATTATATTATGTGTAACATTTACTAATTGTTTTAAATCGAAAAAAGTGAATTTACATTTTAAGTGAGGTTTTGTGACCCAATGTTATCGTTAAATCAAAACCAATATCAGAGTTTTTAATCAAATATAGAAAAACATTCTGCAGAATATTTTAATGTGGATTACAGCTCTCCATTAACATTTTATTTATCTGCAGTAGAAAAAAACCTGTTCAATTGAATGAGGTTTGGCTGTTTAGAGCTGTTTGAATTCTTTTTTCCAGCAATTTTCACAGAAATTCATTTTTTAAAACTGTGAATTATCAAAAGTAGCCCTATGCATTATAAAAATCTAATGTGATGTTTTATAATAAGGAGTTTGTTTAGTGCATTGGGTTTTAGTTTGAAACAAAACTAAAATTGTCATGATTTTTTAATATAAATAAGAAATTACAGAACTCGAGCGGCTACGTGGGTAAAATTCTTAATCATGAATTTGTCCTAAAACATGTTCGTAAATTTTTACCGTCTCAAAATAATCACCCTACAAATTACTAGCTAAGTCCCCTTGAGCCCCCCTTGAAAAAAAATAATCTTAGTTACAAGCAAAAGCAGGAATCATTTACAAACGTGCCGTACCCCTGACGTTTATGCAAAATTGAAACGACCCAGGACCTGTAATTGTCGCCATTGAGTAGGGAATATGGAAACCTATATATTAGTAGCTTGGCTAGTTATTTAGAAGTGCCAACAGTCGTAACCATTTTTCTGATTATAATAACACATTTAAAGAAAACTTCTGGCTATTAAACTTTGTAAATTATAAATATTCAGAGAAAGATTATTTTCGGGATGTTCAAACAAACAGCAAAGCATCTACGTCTAATGTTCTTTAGAATATTTTATAACTAACCCTTCTAATGTTACAGCTAGGAGCAAACAGTCGTATAGTAGGATTTTTTGTAATCCTCGTAAAATCATGTGATATATACCAGTGCGAATAGTAATAATAAAAAATAGTAAATAGATAAATAGTAATTAATAAATTTACCTAATTTAAAGTACAAACTAAAACGTAATTAAAATGTGATTATTTCTTCCCCAGTGGCGTATTAATATATTCCATGAGGGTTTAAAGATTTGGGTGAGAAAGACCGTTTTCAAGAAATGTATTGAAAATTTATCCTGCATTAGGGATGAGTTTACATGGAATGTAGACAATTCTCGTGGTAGGAATGTGAAATGATAGGCACTGATGGTGTGACATTGTTAGACTTTCACTATATTGAGATAAGGGATGTTCATGTTTACTATGGTAGTACAATCACTTTCAGAGGTGGATCTAATATACTTCGGTGTCTTCCTTTAGTGGGGATGGAGGATTGAAGATTACAATTGAAGGATAAGGTTACACTGTTACTCGGATAAAGACGATTTTCATGAGAAAGGCCTAACAAACCCCTCCCCTGGTATATCTACAAACAACCGAAACTATATGAAGGATATCCTAGTAGTATAGAGGAGAAATATTAGATAGGGGAGGACAATGAATAAATAAAATAAATCTGCAGTATCCGATGTAATTGACATAGCTTCATCCAATGATAGTGACCAATCTTAACCAACCAATAGCATTGATTATCCCTATCATTAAATATTATCATTATTTTTATGCAAAGTAATTCTCTTGAATTTATTTTTGTATTTATTATGTTTATTAGGATGTTTTGGGATTTTACGCTTTTATTGTTTTTATTGGTTTTTTTTAATATAAATTGATTTTTTTAATATTCTAGAATATATATATATATATATATATATATATATATATATATATATATATATGTATGGTTCAGAAGGCCGATTCTTATATCAACAACTGTTTTAACATTTTGTCCAAGTGTTGCAAGGCATTCAAGCTGTAGAACGTGACATAATGGCTACCTTGGATGTCAGGTCATTATTTCCCAACATTCCTATTGATGAAGTGCTTCAGAGGACGTCCATTTTTTAGGAACTCCCTTCACATATCATAGACCTGGCTAAATTCTGTCTCAAAACACTTTTTTTTATTTAATGAACTGTTTTACAGGTAACTTGATGGTGCCCGTATGGGATCTTCTCTTTCTTCAGATATAGCCAATATTTCTATGACGTTCTTGCAAGACGCTCTGAATGATACTTTTTTCAGGCCTAAAGCTTGGTTTCGCTATGTGGACGACGTCTTTATGATTTGGCAACATGGTGAGACCGAACATTATAACTTCTTTACATACCTCAACTCTCGTGACTCCATGGTATTTTTTACTTTGGAACTAGAGAGTGATGGCTGCTTGAAGTTTTTGGACGTCTTGGTTAGGAAGGGTTGGTCAGAATTGTTGTGTTCACCTTTCGGTCAACAGAAAACCGACTCGCACAAAAATATATCTTAACGCTCAGTCACATCATCATCCATCATGGGCCCAGGCTGTGGCTGACACGCTCTCTCTCGGTCTCACAAGTTAACTGACATCCATTCCAGAGACCATGAACTTATTACAATGAGAGAGGTACTTAGAAGCAATAGATATAAGGATTATGCCATTGATAAACCATTGCACTGCCAAAGTGTCCTTCCACTTGACGTGGACGAAAAGGTGTCTGAGAAGAATGCTACTGTTTTCTACCTTTTATTAGAGGGGCCATTGATAGTATTGGAAACCCCTTTAGGAGGCTTGATATACGTTCGGTCTACAAACCTAACATCACCATCGACCATTCTTGGTAACTCTAAAGATAAGATCTTGGAAAACCATGGCGTTTACGGCGTTTCTTGTGCAGTTTGTAAGACATCTTATATTGGCCAAACGAATAGACGTATCTCAGATAGGCTTGAAGAACACAAACCTAGCCTTAAAAACAAGCAGAAAACGTCAGCTCTGTACAAGCACCACTGTGGTACAGTGCATACCATTGATTCCCAGACTTCCCAACAGATTGCTCAAGTGTTAAACTACAGAACTAGAACTACAGACTCTCGAAATAGAGAAGCAAGGGATGATACTCTGAATTTGCCCGCAGTGTGGTGATGAGTCATCGATACATTTTATCACCAGAAAGATGAACAAAAGGAAAGGAATGTGAGTAATTGTTTGACTCAGGTGTGTGTGTGTGTGTGTGTGTTGACGTCAATGTGAGAGGCTTCTTTCTTCTATATAAAGGAGCAGAGTTGTCTGCGATCTTCATTCGCACTTCAATGCTAGATGAGATTCTAGCGAAAAGTCGGAACTGCGATTAAATGCACAAAATGAACGGATGTACTCCGGAGGGTAACTATTCATCATATTTTTCCATCCCTAAAGGAAACATAACAGCATACACACACACACACACACACACACACACACACACACACACACACACACACACACCTAATTACCATATTTGCCCCTGAGTGCATTGTTTCACGACACTATTTGTCTATACAATTTTTACTTTCATTTGGCAAAATTTTAAGCCTGTGCCATTGTCTTATAACCTCATTGTTATCTTATACATCTTCAGTACATCTTAACCCTTTTTGTATTTCAAATCCCATTCTTTGAAAATTCACTAACTTTATTCTTAAATTAAATCCCATACTTTAATTTAAGAATTACATACAGCTAATTGTTCACGCCAAAAATGTGCTTGTGTGTGTGTATGTGTGTGTTACTCAATTACGTAAAAATTACTTTACCCATTGAGCTGAAGTTTTACATAGACATTCTCAGGGTCCCTGGTTAACACATTAACCAGGGTCCCTGGTTAACACATTTTATTTAGAAATTCCGTCAGGCCATCGCCCCACGGGCCTTGGAAACCCCCTTAACACTCAATTTTCTATACTACATTTAATACTTAACTTGACTTAATAAGCTGAGAATCAACTGTAACAGTCACTTTTAAACGCATTTAAACAGCTGATAGTAATTGATTGTTATTCAACTTCCTAGGTTAGTGGTTTTGTTATAAGTTTTCCTTCCCTTGGTTTTCAAGGCAATAATCAGTAAGTTTATAGTTTAATAAATTTATTGCGAACTAATCTATAGTATTATATAGAAATCTAATAGTAATTGTCTGAATGTGTATTACTTAATTACTTAAGATATAGGGTCTATCCGTGTACTCCCCTAGTTTTCGTAAATTTGAGGTGCTCTCGTTTCCATCTTCCTCGAACTATCGAGACTATACTGTTTATATTTATTTTTTGTTGTATTTTACAAAAATATAAATACACACAGTAATGTTTTATATATATATATATATGTACTGAACACACACACACACACACACACACACACACACATATATATATATATATATATATATATATATATATATATATATATATTATAATAAAGATGATTATTTTTTCTTCATTTGTTATGATTATTAAATAACTTCAAAAAGTTCATAATCAAGATATATTTTATTCAACATTTACAATTATGCTGAAGCTTTTCGCCGGATTATAGTTCCAGCATTCTCAGAGACTAAGTCTTTGAGAATGCTGGAACTATAATCCGGCGAAAAGCTTCAGCATAATTGTAAATGTTGAATAAAATATATCTTGATTATGAACTTTTTGAAGTTATTTAATAATATATATATATATATATATATATATATATATATATATATATATATATATATGTGTGTGTGTGTGTGTGTGTGTGTGTGTGTGTGTACAACCAATGCTACAACAAATCAATTTTTCAAACTTACGTTTTTTTCAAACAATTAACACTGTAAAAAAAATTACATATGAAAAACAATAATCAAAGGTCGTTCGTATACAGAAATTGCGAAGTGAAGCTCCCAGTAAACAATTATTCGTCAGACAGTTGATTCCCGCTAATGTTAATCCCATGTAACTAATTAGGCCCTTTACCGGCAAGTAGTAGGGATCACAGATAATGTTTGCACTGATCATTCGTAATTGGAAAATAATACCTACGCAGATTCAAAATCCGTTATGACGTAATCTGTAGTGACAACTCGATTCTGTTTGTTGCAGCACACATACTATAATAAGTTATAAGAATGGAGGATCATTAAAAGTATACATTAAAATGAAATAATCGTCAGTTTCGGAAGTTTGACAGTATAAAGATATAAAAACCCATTTGAAAAGTTTGAGATTTACAAAGCAACTACAATAGCAGGATGCCTATAGCCTACGCTGTAGACTTATGCATTCCCAAGTTACTACTTGCGTTATCAATGTTCCAATTGAGTTTTATTTCTATAATTACTGATTGCCACCTATTCATATAGAAATATAAATCTTCAAGATGCACTTTGGATAAATAACCAACCAGATCGGAAAACTACAAAATATAATAACACAACAGATAGAAAATCTACAACACATAACAATACAAAATATAGTTAATTTTGGAATCTAACAATTTGCTTCCACAGAATATGTATGAAAATAATCATCTAAATAAAGATACATTTAGGAGTAGAACAATAAATATAAATGATAAGGTATGGGAACCTACCTTCAAGAATAAAATTAAATATTTACTGGTGGTAAATGTTCTCCCTGTTTATCCTATGTTAAAGCTGGGACAGTTGTTGCATGTAATCTTGTATACGCCTGCCCTGGCGTGTTTATCCTGGTGTGTTTTTGAAATGTGAGGGTGTTTTTTTAATTATGTTGGTTGTTGTGAATGCTACTTTGTATTTAAGTTTGCGGAATGAGGAAGCTATTTTGTGTGATGTGCTGTCATGATATGTGTTATGTATTTTTGTGTTTGTGTGTTATTGTTGTGTTATGTGTGCGTTGTTTCTTGCGCATTATGTTGTCTATCAAGGTGTGTTTGTATCCATTGTCATAGGCTATGTGTTTTATTGTGTTTAGTTCGTTTAATTTGTCTTCATTGTTCATGGGTATGTTGGTTAATCTGTGTATCAGAGAGTTGAAGGCAGCATGTTTGTGTTGTGTGGGGTGATTGGACGTATTGTGTATAATTCTGTCAGTGGTTGTGGGTGTCCTGTATATTTTAAATGTGTGTTTATTGTTTTCTTTTGTTATCGGTAGGCCTAATAAGTTGAGTTTGTTTTGTTGTTTTGTTTCTAGTGTGATGTTTATGTTATTGTATAAGTTGTTTATGTGCCAAAAGATAAAATGAACACGTAAAACAGATAAGAAAGACACAAACCAAATCAAATTTCATCATACACATACAAAACCCACTATACTCACAGACTGACATTGACACCATTCTAAAAATCCTACATTACATCAAAAAAAGCCACAAACTTTACGTAGCAGAAAACTACGAGATATATAAACACCATAAATACTATCCACAACACATTCTAAATGACAAAACACACTCTCAATGAAATAATATATTTGAGCACATAATGAATAACTACTCTATAAACAATAACATATCACAGAATAGAAATACACCACAGACTCACACCAACACAACACACCTGAGCAACAGTCTTGTCAGTGATTTCACAACATTTAAAAACCGTTGACCTAGCGCAAAACGCGTCTGCTGAATAAATTAATAAGTAATAGTTTTTTGCCAAGTTAATACAAACAAGTGTAATTTATACAAAAACGTCAAGATGTACAAGACAAAAACTATAAGTTATAAACAAATCATTGACGAATCTTTCGTACGGCTGATTTTAAACACGGCTAAATGATAGAATTGATTTATTATTATTTAGCCAGTCCAAAAACTGGCTGAAGTGTGATGAAAATCAGAAACAATATAAAAAAGTCGAACAGTTAAAACACTCTTTAGAGGAATGTGGAATACCCAGGGTAGGTCTAATTCTGTGATGTTGCTTATTTGCTTGTCGCTCATTTTACTGAAGATTAAGACTCAATGCGCAGGTAAAAAATTTGTAATGGTCGCTTATTTCGCTGACCACTTATTTTACTGGTCTCTTTTTTCGCTACTCCCGCTTGAGAGCAGGTCTAATTCTGCGACGTTCGTTAATTTCGCTTCTCGCGTTTTTCGCGACTCCCTCTTGAGAGCAAGACTAATTCTGTGATGGTTGCTTATTTCGCTTGACGCTTATTTTACTGAAGATTAAGACTCAAGGCGCAGGTAGAAAATCCGTAATGGTCGTTTATTTGACTGACCTCTTATTTCACTGGTCACTTTTTCGCGGCACCCGCTTGAGAGCAGGTCTAATTCTGTGATTGTTGCTTATTTCGATTGTAGCTTTTTTCGCGACACCTGCTTGAGAGCAGGTCTAATTCAGGGAACCGACCATTACGTTAATCCCCATAGTCTACTACTTTTAGATAGAGTAACGGAGGAACACCTTCTTAAAACCTCAATAGAAATTAAGTATATTTCAAGTAAACGACGCTGTCCACGCGATGCTAAAATTTTTACGAATTACATTGGTCAGGGGTTTATTATATTCCATTTTGCAAGACCTTCCTATAAAGTGTAAGTGGAAGAAAGAAAGTAAATGTATCTCTATTCGAAGTAACAGGGGATACTTATGTAGTTTTTTCAGTGTTATCTAATTCCTTTAAACGTTTCTCATACTATTTCATTTAAGGGGTGTGATGCTCACAAAGGAATATATTTTATTGTTAACATCACATATAACAAGCAGAACATTCAAAATCAAAAAGGTAGGAGAATATTCCAAAATTAAAGAAATCAAAGAACGAGTACCCCAAGGTAGTGCACTGGGTCCAGTACTCTACCTACTTTACACCTGTGATATTCTAACCGCCCCAGAGATGACAAAGACGCATATACATCTACGGGCAAAGTCCAGAGAGCAACGAACAAACCGTGTAGTGCCATTTCGTCAAGTGCCATTTCGGCAAAGGCGCTATCTCGCCGAATTTCCACGAAAAGGGCAGGTAGTTGGCAGTTCCACTAAAAGAGGCAACTCTTTACCTGCCCACTAGTGCTATTTCGTCAAAAACCTATACTTGACAGTTTGACAGGTCTACAATAACTGTTTGAATTCAATGCGTTTCAACGCGTTCTTAGAAATGGGTAGAATGTTATCTAATTTGTTGATGTTTGTAATAGTGGATGTGGCTCGTTTGCCAGTCAAATAAATTTTACAATTAAATACTTATAATGTAAACAACATAGTGAGAATAAAAAAAAATATTTTCACAAATCAGGTGATAGCCTAATTAAGATACATCCAAAGCTGACGTTATTTATCTTTAGCTCTAATATACAGTAATATTCATTTTACACGTAGGGGGAGCCGAAAATCGGGGGGGGGGGCAGAAAAATTAGTTACGCCACTGGACAAACATACATTGTTTTTTATTAAAAATAAACAATAAATAAATAAACTAGAAATCGTAATTTTATGTATACCTCCCCAATTGCTTGGAAAATGTGGTGAATACGGCTGACAGTCCGGTGTTTGTAAAAGATTGACAAGATAAACAAGCAGATTTTATTTAGATCATTATATGTTTCTCATTTATGTTTATAAATACTAGTTACAAAAAAAAATATTTTGTGCCTACAGAAACAATTAACAAGAATAGGGTGAAATAACGGACTCTGACCCCCACAGCATATGATTCTGCACGTAAGCATGGGGGTCATTTACCTTCGACTATCTGAACTTCTAAATAAATAACACTTTTTAAATTTAAAAGCGCTTTCACCTTAGTTTACTGATGATTATCATCAACTTATGATGCCGGAAATAAAGCGAAACACTTGTGGAAGTATTTAAAAATGATTACTTATTTACACGAAATACTTTCCATCTATAAATTAAAGAACTTACCTGAACCGCCTCAACTCTCGTCAAAATTTCTTCTGGACGAGATAGCACTTATTAATGTTTATGGTAATTTGTAAAACCGAACTTGTGGGAATGGCAATGTTTTCTAGGAATTTTGTTGCTTGCCGAAATAGCACTTGGCGAAATAGCACTCAACCGAACAAACTCCTAGAATGATTTATAAATGGAAAACCAAACTGAATGAAGTGATGTAAGTCCACCTTCACAATTATGATATTAAAAGATCATCCGTTAAGGGATGTTAACGGAATGATCACCCCTTATGAAAATAAACCTAAATATTTGGGTATGATCTAGATGGGTAGATTGGGTAGATGCTAAACTAAGATGGAAACACCACATCAAGAAAAAGAAGGAGGAATTAAATATCAAATACCGTAAGCATAATTGGCTCTTGGGTAGAAATTTAGAACTCTCATTAGAAAATAAAAATCTACAATCAGAACTTGAAACCAATTTGGCTCTATGGCAGCCGCCAACTGTGGAAATGTGCAAAGGAATCTAATGTAGAAACTCTTCAGATGTTCCAAAATAAAGTTAACGCCCCTTGGTATAAAAAAGCATGTTCACCGAGATCTGAATATCCCGACGATAACAGAAGAAATAAAGAAAATGGCCCAAAAACATGAAAAGAAACTTCCTCTTCACCCTAGTGCAGTGGCTCTTCAAACTTCTCTATAACCAGTAGGCCTACGTGGTTAGAAATCTGAAGGAAACCAAATAATTTGAGTTGGTGTAATGTAGTGTTGTCTTGTGCTAGTTCTTATATATGTAATTTACAATGCCCAGACAAGAACTAAAACATTAAGGGGGAGTCTTTAGTATAGACTAACTAAAAACTTTAGTTATATGAGTATTTAGGGTAAGATAATGCAAGAAAGGTTAATGGTTGGTCTAGTAAGGCCAGTTTTAAAGATAATATTTTTTTGTTTGTTTTTAATTTAAGGGGTGTAACGGATAAACATTTATATACGACCCTGATAGAGAGTAGGTCTGATATAGATATCTGCCTCGGTCGGTATGGGACAGTGCACCAGTGGTATCATGATCCTCCATATACCTACGTGGTTTTATATTCCCACCCTATTTATTCACAATCCTCTATAGTTTTTCCTCTATAGTTTCTCTATAGTTTTATCCTTTTAATCCATTACTTTCACATCCATATACGACGAAATACTATCTCCCCACTCATCTTTTATCTCTTCAACCTCCCATTAAACCCATCTAACATATCCACAAAGAAAGAGTTCTTCAATAAACCTCCAACCAATTTTTTTTCTTCTTTAAAATAGGTTTGAATATTTTTCATTTCAATTTCTCTTAAAAAATTTTGTTTTTTATTTGCCCTTTCTTTAACTCTGTTAATGTTTTCTACCAATTCTCGTTTCAACGTCATCCCAGTAAATTCTTCATTTCAAGAGTCAAGTCATTTCTTCAAGTCAAGTGTTTTTGTTTTCATAAGTCACGAACATTATTTCTTAAAAAGGTTTCCTTCGTTTGATTTTAGCTTAATATTGAAATGATAACCACATTTCGGGTTGCTTTGAGCAGTTGCTTTCTATCAGTCATTCTAACAATTCATTTACAACTTTAATCGTCCGTTTGGATTGTTATGTTATTAACATCTTAAACGCAAAACCTCTTGATTAGAGGTTGAATAAAACCTCTTCGTTAATATCAGTTGCTTCTTTCAATGTACTTACACATTGCTCGGACCTTAAGGCCTATTAAGCAGGAGCGAGTCTAGGGGCTAGAAATTAACCAAAAGTTTGAAAATAAAATTAAAATTGCTATGATCTTCAAATAAAAAACATTACTGATTATAATTAGTCTGTGCCGTCATGTGGGTAGTCTTCTCAATTCTCTTTTTGTTTTCAAACATGTTTTTTTTGACAAAATCCACTCTCTCAAATTGCTAACTACGATACTGGCAAATACCTCCGTCTAAATCAAAATCCTAAGTCGCGGCCATGTTTGAAAACATATTTTTTTATATTTCAGTTAAATACTTAAACCACGATTTGCTGCACGAAAAAGGAAAAATAACCCTAACAAATTTTCTCGTTATGAAAATTATATTGTTTTTGAACGTATGGTAAACATAACGTGAGTTCCGAAAAGGTTTGTGTAATGGTTTTTCTGGGCGTTACCCGTGGCAACAGCTAGCATTAGCCAACAGTGTAAATATTAATTTGCGACAAGGAAATATAAAAGATTGCATATTCTATTATAATAAGCCAAGCTCGGGGAACCGGTTCGTTTGCATAACTTACTATGCCAGTCAATAAATAGAGCCTTGACCGCTGTGGGCCACAAGGCGCCTACGCTCAGCATCAGTAGGCTACCTTGTTCTAGCTCTAGTGCGCAGTAGAAAGTACACTTCAGAGACAAAATATTCTATTTCAAGGCTAGAAACACACTTCGAATGTTTTAATGGCGATGGGTTTATAGATAGAATTAAAATATGTTTGTGGTTTTAAGGCTGTCAGCCAGACTGTATATTATCGCCAACTAAGGATAGATTATTATTGTGAATATAGGTAAGATAAAGGTAAGGGGGATAAAACCCCATGGTACAGAATATAAGGGAGGTATTATATCATCACGTGTCTAGGGCTACGTACCTTTAATAGATCTACTCCATATCGCGGTCATAAAGGGTGTTTAGACTTTACACACCCCCTTTAAGGAAAGGAAAAGGATGGTAGGTATTATTATGTAGAACTAAGGTAAGATCTGATACTGGGAACCAGAAGAAATTGAAGTTGATCTATTCTTAGCCGGAATGAAAAGAGTTGTCTATCCCCTACCCGGGAGTTACGTTTTGGACATCAAATAAGGCAGAATGTAAATCTGCGAGTACAAGATCGAAAAATACCTATATTCTATAGGGGTGGTGAAGAGCTATGTATCCACTAGAATAATTAATTGTAAATAAGTTGCCATGAAGTAAAGAAACATAAAGCTTGTCTGGTACTCGGAATGAATCGATTACTGCAGGCAGAATCGCTTTCCTGAAGCGTTACATTTTCTCTCGAGGTTTATAGGAAATTTTCAAATTAGTGAAGCAAACATTAGGTAGAAAGGTAGACCAAGCATACGTGGGATTAAGATATGGCTATCACAGACTTACCCCGAGGGGTGTTCTGTTTGTACGGAAATCCGCCGAGGTTTTAAGGCCTGCTTATTTTTGTATACACATTAAAATACCTGATTATTTAGTTATGAAATGTGGTAATTAATTGGCCCAATATTCAATAAATGATCTGTATTTTCAGTTAAAACTTATATTTCACCATTTTTACTATTATTGACTTGTTTTTAGGAAACTAAAATCAAACTAAAAATAACTACATACCATCATTTTCGGTTTTTTTTTTAATTTGAAAGTTTAAATACTAAACAAAGTATTCTCTTTGTTGAAAATTGTTTTTCAAATATTCTCTTTGTGGCCAAAAGAGCTGCTGGACTGCCCTCTTGTTGGTGGTTGGCTTATTTCGAATCCCTAGATTCTCCGTTGGACAATTCCCATAGTTTAATCTTAAGTACTATCTAATGGCCATGAAGCATTAGTCGTGTTGCCAGTAAAGACTCGACTGGTCAATAATTTTGTCTTGTGATTTTTAAATTATCAGCTATAATACAACTATTATTACAGGAAGGATTGAAAATGACTGCAGATAACCAGTATTAAAAATAAACACCCTGATAAAGGACATAGGAGGTGTATGATGGAATCACTGGCGGAGAGTTGCGTAAATAAAGGAGATGTAAGCCCTATCGGTGTCATAAAAAGGTAACTGCTCATTACAGCGTTTTGTAAAAAAAATATTAAGGAAAGCTTAAGTCTATGTCTTATACATAAACTGGTTAACACTGAGGGAAGGACATAATTACCCCCCTGTTTAATATCCTCTGTTTTGGTACTTGGGAAAAAGTATAATATCACGTGGACAGGATAGCTAATATGAATAAAACCATATATCAACTGGGGTGGAAAGATTCACGTGATCAAGATTGCTTCCTTGACGTAGACATCCCTTCGATCTTTACCATAAAGATGGGTTTACTCCCAGCAACTGCGTAGGAGTATTGAAATGATGAGAGATACATGAAATGTATGGGATATTAAGATATATCAATAATACTGAGAGTGATGGAGAAATATAATTCGAGTTGTCAAGGTTACTTTCCAGATGTAGACCTCCATTTGGCCATAGTCACAGTTATGTGTCCTTAACCGACATGAAAGCAAGAAGTTTCCACAATTCTACCTTACTATTTCCTTAGCTACATTTTTTACTTTACCACATAGGTGTACAATCAGATATGATGTGTTATATCTTTACTAACAACTACCGATTTTTCGTCTTTTTCAAGTTTACTTCAAAAGGAAAATACAAAATACAACATAAAAAGAAACAGACCTCAAGTAATAGAGATAAAAGGAGTACCAAAACTTTTGTCACAAAGGGAGTTTTGAAGGGTGGAAAATAAAGCAACTTTTGTTAAAGAGACAATGTTATCGAAGACTTACAGGGGGCGCCCATTGTAAGGTAGAAAATATCTTTTTTATATTTTTACATCATACGAAATTTATAGAAGAGATAATTGTTCCAAGTTTGTTAAGAAAAAGAAATAGAGAAAGAGATTATTTTAGATCGGATTATAAGATTAACACATGTTTACGTCAGATCGTGTTTTCAGAGGAAGTATTGTAAAAGTTACAGACAATAAGAAAACTTAGACAACTTAAAAGAATATGTGAGGGCAGCTTTAATGGGAAGTGAATTTTATATCAATTTTTACCGAAAATAATATTAAACCCTAAATTCTTGAAATCGCTTTAGAACGGGTAAAATAAGTTGATTAACTATCATTTTTAACTTTGAAAAATACAGTCACTCAGACAGTTGACTTAGTCTAATGGACACATATAAAAACTGAACTAGTTTCAAAACATATTTTAGAAAACTTAACTAACCTCATTGACTCGCTGAAAACCCCAGAAGAACTCGATAAAGCAGTAAAAAAAAACAATAATATTTCGCAGACATTTTGGGATATCACTCCTGAAATTAAAAATCAATGTTAATAACTACACAAAATAAATAAAAGGTGTCCATAACTAAAAAGGGAAACTGACCTGGCACCAAACCAGGAAACTCCTAGAGAAAACACATTAGTAGAGAAGGCGTTGGGGTAGATGGGTCGCTTGGGCGGGAGCCAATAGGAAAGCCGGATTTGCTACCCCAACCCATTTCCAAGATGGCGGCGCCCATAAGCGCGGGAACAAGAAGGCGGCGCCCATAAGCGCGGGAACATGATGGCAGCACCCATTTGGCGGGAACAATATGGTGTCTCGCTCTAGTGTCCTAACCTAAGAAAAGGTTAGATGTGGGGGCGAGGTCGCCCTAGGGGTAGTTTAAAATAATATATATAACGATTGGTTAGATCAAACGACCAACGTTTCAACTAAACAACTGTCTTACGCTAAGTTTAACCGACCGACATACGGGAAGTTCAAACGAACAACATTTACACCAAGTTCAAATAGTCAACTGTCTGTGTGGGAAGCGGCCTATCACATTGCAAGGCGCTCGGTAGGCTTTAAATTGCATCTAACCTAACCTAAGCTATGTTTGGGGGGTGACTTCAGCTACGTTCAGGACCTTCCCAGGGAGGGTATGTTACGGATGAAGGATGCTCTGAATGGCCTTGATCCTAGTAGGGCGAGCCTGACTACGTCCAGAGGTAGTTTTTGGAAACTCTAATAGGCGTAACAATCTGACCCTCAGCCACGTTCAGGACCCTCCCCGGAGGTAGCTACCGGCGAGGGGTTAACTTGTGGAAAGATTTTATATATATGACGATGTATCAGCGTTCGAATGACTCTAGGTAGTAGGCCCTCCCTAAAATGAAAGGTATACCCCGGGTAATGAGGGCCACAGGTGTAATGCTAAACAATACAGAGGGATGCGATCCTTGACGAGTCAGCGCCCCGCGCTACAGATTAAATTATCTAAAAACATACAGAGGTATCTAGTATGGCACACCTCTAAAGGTGAAACAGTGCAACAAGGCCTTATCGCTTGAGGGAACACGTTTGACCTACATATTCTATAAACGTATGTTAGACATGTACAGACTTGCAGAGATAACGCATAGAACCGCAACGGCAGCCGGTGACCGCTATAGCAAGCTTAAAACCCGCACGGCTGTGTCGTTGTGAATCTAGGCACGTGTCTATGTTTTGATTACTGTATCAATTTACTGTGTACTGTCGTCATACCAAGGCCTACATATATATAATCAGAAATCAGTGTAAATAATCAAATAGCCTCAATGGACATCTCCTATAGCTGTAAATGTATCTAGATATAAAGGTATATATGGAGAAACACTAATAATGAGGCCTATCACAAAACGAGAATAAATATATGTTATAAAACGATGCTAAGCCATCATGCATGCTATTATACATAGGCTTGTTAAGCCAACACACGTGATAGGACGCATAATGTGTTAAACAAATATGCGTGTAGGCCTGCATACATACTATGCTAGGCCGACTTACATGGGCCTACTATGTCGGTAAACCACTGGCCAAAGCCTATATGACCTGAGCTATTTACACCTCGTCTATCAGGTAGAACTTGGCAACCGTATAATACGGGAAGTACTTTATGGTATAGCTAACAATGCATAACCTATCACGCCCATGACGGTCAACAAATATTACAATATAATTTAAAAAAAGTTACGCAACCTATATACATACAATGCTAACCAATATAGGATATATATACTATGTTAAACCAGCATGCAATATACTCTAAATAACCATATATATACGCTGTTAAACCAATATGCAGGTTAACCTATATACAGCCCTTATTAGGCAAATATCCCCGTTACCCACATAGGCCTATATAATATGTTAAACCGGGATGAATGATAGCTTATATAGTGTGTTAAACAAATATGCATGTAAACCTACATAAATAATATGCTAAGCCTACATACTGTGCTAAACAGATATGCGTGTAAACCTACATAAATACTATGCTAACCAGCATGGATGCTATCCTACATAGGCTTATATACTATGTTAGGCCTGCATACGTAATTACCCTATATAGTGTGTTAAATAAATATGCGTGTAAACCAAATAAATACTATGCTAAACCGACATGCATGCTATCATACTATGTTAGGCCTACATAACGTGTTAAACATATATGTGTGTAAGCCTGCATAGATATTATGCTAAGAAGACATGGGCCTACAAAGTATAACACATTATATTCAGTGCATAGTTTAGCTAATGGTTATCACACACTATCCTACAAGCTGCCCACATAATACCTGATACATAGCTTGGCTAATCATTAACACATAGTATGCCCCAACACATAATATCCGCTGCATAGCCTTGCTAAATAAACATAAACTCCCCAAAATTGGCTTATCAATTATGTACGGTCTAGATATAGTCACACATGTCAGTTCAAAAATCAGCCGGAAAGAAACACTAGCCTGGTATATACTATGTTAAACCAGCATGCAATATACTCTAAATAGCCATATATACGCTGTTAAACAAATATGCGTGTAAACCCACATAAATACTACGCTAAGCCAATATCCATGCTATCATAGATAGGCGTATATACTATGTTAGGCCTACATACTGCGTGAAAACGAATCATCACAACTATAGCTTGGTCTATGATCTTCCTCATCGCTGTCCGTATCAATGCCAGGCGGCCGGGAAGGTAAATCTCCTGGAGACGAGCCCATAGGTAGTAGTAGAGGCGAATAGGATGACGAATAGGCTAGTGAAGAATCTGAAAGCGCAGTGTACGCCTAGAAAAAAGAATCTAAATAAACCAACACTCGATATACTCCGTGATCTAGGCTTCAGATAATTTGAACATGACGCTACCTCGTGTCTAAAATATGCTACAATTTAAACAAATATAATAAACGCTATTGAAAATAGACTACCACTCATTCAATATACTGTGTGATCTAAGGCAGTACATAATTTGAAAAAGGCCTGACAATAACATATAATATCTCGTATCCAAAATATATATTAAACGCTAATGAAAATAAACTACCATTCAATATATTCTATGATCTAGGCTTCAGATAATTTGAAAATGACGCTACCTCGTGTCTAAAATATGTATTTAACGCTATTGAAAACAGACTACCATTCATTCAATATACTGTGTGATCTAAGCTTTACAAAAATTGAAAAAGACTTGACATTAACATATAATATCTCGTGTCCAAAATACACCACCACTCATTCAATATAGTGTATGATCTAGGCATTACAAAAAAAAATGAAGTCTGAAAATATTCCCTCCTATAAATAAACACCCAATGTGTCATCTAGACTTAACATATTTTGAAAAAAGAATAGTTACTTACAATGCGAGTGTTTATAGGTTGTTGTGATGCCATCTCTCGTGAATGTATGACCTGCAGATTAACGGATCACAATAGTTGATCAAAGTCTCCTTCGGGGTTGTTTGTAGAAAGTCTTCAAAACTAAATAAAGGGTTTAAACAGATATCGCACCAGTTATTAGTGTCTCGAATAAATTCGAAGCAGTCCACCTCGGCGTACGTGTAAACGGCTCTTGTGATGTCGAAACTATCTGCCTGACGGAGCACAAAGTAACTCAAACACTCCCGGCAAATATTATTAGACAGACCTGTGTAGTGAAATCTAATAAATATGACAGATGTCTTCTCGTAGGCATACACAGTTACAGTGCCACGGTGGTTCTTCAACCATAACAATACTGAAAATTTTAAATTATTGAAATCTATAGATAAAGATTCAGATGTATCACAAGGCCTTTAGTCTTTAAAAGATTTTATCAACGCTTGCTTTACAGATACAGGTAAGCCCAAACTGTCTATATCATGTCTGTTCTGTGCGCATGCGCAGACCTCAATAGCGCATAGATTAAACAAAGATAGAGGCACTGTAAAATTTAAAAAAAAATAAACATGCTGAAACGTGCTAATGAATAATATTACTCTGTAATGGCCAAATTCACGGTCTGGCCTACATGTTTGATAACAGTTAAAGATTTGCCCAACATAGAGCTCAAATCTTCCACAGTCAACGCCGTAGCGTAACGCTTTGGAAGAAAGACAGCGCGTCTGTCTTCATCATCTACCTGTAAGTCTACAAGTACGGTGGTACCATACTTTGCCTCGACAAAACGCGCATTTACAATTTTAAATGCCTTGCCTATCTTTAGATCGCGTATAGGCACAGAATCTACAGAATTTAAAGCTGAAAACTTTGCCGACACTGATGATGACATTTTACTACTTACTGGCAAACACACACACACAGATCACTCTAAACACAGACTATGCAAAAGCACTATATCTCCACCTGTATATAATGTTTTATACATAGCTGTGGAAGAGTCCATTTGAGAGGTGAGTGGACGAGTCCAAGCAAGTTGGACTGATCCATAATTACGTCACAACCACGACTGTTGATTACAACAAAGCGGGCGATGCTGTTTGTAGAGGTAAACACATCGTATCCGATGAGAAGTTTAAATACAAGTTAACACATAATATAAAATGCACGGTCCGACTAGGGCCTAACAAACAGTATCCGATTGACTATGGTTTATCTCGTAGTATCCGAGAGGTAGAGCCTCATGCTCGACGCCAGACCTCAGGTAAAGCCACCCAGGCCTTAGGTAAAGCTACCTTGGAGTGGTAAAACAGCTACCAATCAATAACCTAACACAATAGTATACAGCCTGTATTAAACCATTATGTATGTTACGCAACAAGCTAGTAAGCAAGGACACCTACATTCTCTCTCTGTATTAATCCAATATCTATGTTACCCTATATTAGTCTACAGATTGTGTTAGGCCAATATCCACGTAAACCTGTATTAAGTATATATGGGTGTTAACCTACATAGGCATACATATTGTGTTAGGTCGAAATACCTGTAAATCTACACACATTCTGTATTAAACCAATATGCATGATACGGTACATAGGCCTACAAGTCAATAAACAGTGTTATTACGCTTCATTGCAGGTGTAGATCATACACACAGCTCGACAAATAAATACTTGTTTAAAACCTTTACAGTAATATTGTTACGACCGCAATAGCACACTCTGGACATAACCGCAGCAAATGACGTCAAACTCAATGTCGGTCAAGACGGCGTCCGGACAGTCATCTGTATAGGATTAACTTGCCACCTATATTTGCTATCTACAGGACAGTTACATACCAGTGCCTATGATCATGTTCTGACGCTAGTCATTTAACAATTTCTCAATGGGTGTGCATTGAACCATCAAGAGTACAGACATCCGCTACGCTAAGAGTCTAATGCAGTGTGATCCCTCAAGCGACTATGTTTACATGTGCTTGCACTTAATGCAAAGGTCAACACAGGATAAGGTAATTAGTAATAGTCATTTGACAATAGAAAGGTATAATTACAATAACATTATGATCTGAACAATGTACAAAACTAAACATTCAATCTTAAATCTAATTACAATTGCTTTATACACAATTAAAAAAGTTTAGACATATCTAGGTAATTAATACATCAACTATAGACACTAGCTTAGACATATCTCATAAATATTCCAATCACATGGCATAATTTAGGCTAAATACAATTCATGTCATAGGTCTAATGCTAAATCTAACAAGAATATAAACTGATTAGGGCAAAACACAGCAAAGTCATAGATAGTATTCCCAGGCCTCTGTAAAGTCTAAAATTCTAAATCTGTATGTTTTACAATATAACAGGTGCTTCAAATAAATGATTACAAGTATAAAATATATAACACAAAGGTTATTGCAATAATATTGTCTATACTTTGTTCACACAAATATCCCCCGAAGCAGGGGGTCAAATTACTTTACAAAAACATTTGTGTGTGAAAAAATCAACATTCGTCAGCTATTCATATTGTTTACTCATTCGTGGAATTTTGTAGCCATAAGTTGGTTAGTCTGAATATTTATAGAAAACATAGCAAATCATTGTGCATAATTAATACTTATATATAATCTAGTTGAATATTTATACAATATATAGATAATCAATGTGCATAATTAATACATATATAATCTAGCTTCTGCTTAACAGACTGTTTATACAATATATAGATAATCATTATTATTATGTTTACCTAATCACTAGACAGTAATCAATGTGAATAAATAATACCTATATATAATCTAGCTTTTGTTAGGCTGAATTACAATATGTTTATCTAACCACTTTACAGAATTAATACAAATTAATCTATTAGCGTTTGTCAAGTTGAATATTTACAGTGGATAGCTATTCGCTCATGCGTGGACGTTTGTAACCGTAGGGCAGTGTGTTGTATCCGTCGTCCTCGTCCAACTTCCTCTTTGCACCAGTTAACCTGAATATTTTACTTTCAGACGTGGTGATGACGTCACGATCTTCTGTGCGGCGTATCCTATCACTGGTGGTTACTATAGGATCGCTACCCTCCAAAACCATCCGTTTCATCGATTCAAAATTGACCGAGGCTGATGTGCCGAGATTGAGAGTCAATCCTTTGACCTTGCACACGGTCACGTGTTTGTTTTTATTTGTAGACCATACTTTGTAGGCGTAGACTTTAGGACCTCCAGAGACGAATTCGGTGATGTAGGAACCATGGCCGTATTCCGAGAGCTCGTCAGTCATCTGGCCTAAATAATCTCCAGTCACCACTCTTGGCAATCCCTCCCTATGAAGTTATACCACACTGTCTGTATCCTTGTAGATAAGTTGTGTGCCGAGAGCGTCCATATATTCGTAAAGCTTTAACCGGGCGTGGGCGGTGGTGTAGACGGCCAGCACAACGTTGACGGTGGGTAGTATTTCGCAAACGTCATCCGCAAACTGCCAATTCACTACCAAAACGTCTTCGTTTACTTCCTGAATGTGGTTGACGTCAATGGATGGGCTCTGCAGCATTTTGAACAGTTCCTGAGGCTGCCTGATAATCGACGTTTTAGTCTGGTTCTCCCTCTGTCCAAATTTTCCCCAAAACGAGTTCAACATTAGTTTGGCCAGTGAGCGGGATCCTTCGTTTTTGGCGATCTTTGATTGATCCAAACGGACACCCTCGTTGGTGAAATAATCCTCCACATACTTTGCCCTGTCCTCTTCATTTTTGCACCAGCCGGGGTAGCCTGACGCTTCCTGTTTCATCTTTAGAAATTTATTGATAAAATCTTTAAACAGGCCGTCGTTCCCTGAAGCCATCTCGTACTGCCACATCTCGTGCATTTCCACAACAACATAGCCCTTCTCTACGGCTTTGCGTATCTCGTCCATGGTCCATGTACCCGTCAGAGCGCGCTCGTCCACCGTATGGTCGCAATCGCCAGGATTCAGAGTTTCGCCGCATGTCCGACATAGTACAAACATCAGCTTGTTATTCATCTTTAGCGGCAATACGGGGTGGTAGAGCGATGTAGGCGGCAGAATTGTGCACTTGAGCAACCCTTCGGCGCTCATCCCCAGTTTCCTGCATTCGTCGTTGCCGACGGCCAGCTTTGGATGTCCAATCGGGTATTTTCCGTACTTGCATACCCACGGGTAGAGGGAACACACGTCGGCGTACTGGATGGTTTCATCCTCTTTAGCGGCGCAGTAGGTCTTTATATTTCCCGTCCTGCCGCCGAAGAATGGGTGGCGAGGGTTGAGAGGCGCTGCGTTGAGGACGGGATGATTGTCGAGGTAATCCATGGACCTGTCGTCCTTCTTCTGCTGCCTAAATACACACTCCCACATCTCGACGACCTGGTAGCCGGCCAGTGAGATTTTAGCGTTCTTGGCCCTTGTCCTTTCGAGGCGTGCGTTGTGTGTGTCCGCCGGATCGTCCTCCAGGGCATCGTCACGTCCGTTGGGGAAGCACTTGGGGCAGCCGTGGAACCAGCATCCTTGGAACTCGTACACGGTGTTTGTCTCTGTGCACAGCCCGTCGACCTTTAGCCCGTCGACCTTCATCTCTCGGCCGTTACCTGCATGACTTATTCGCAGGTTGCCCTCTGTTTCGAGCCACAGCAACCATTGCAAAGCGATATACGATTGTTTATCGGCCAGGCGGTAGCCAGCCTTCGGAAGTATGGCTATGGTGTTTGGTTTCAGAAAGTTCCTTCTAAATGCCAGGTTACATGCGCTGGCGATAGTCACCGCCTCTAGAAACGGATCAACATTGCACTCTTGTAGGAAACAGGCCCTGAATTTCAGGCACGCCTGTGCCAGGATCTCCACGTCCGATAGGCAGTACTCGAATATCTCCTTTTGAAAGTCAAAGACGTACTCGTTGCGCACCTGCTCGTCGTGCCATCGTGTGAACTCTTCGTGATTCTTGTCAAACATGGAGTCGGGACAATAGTACTCTTTGGCAGGCATGGGGCCTACATACGTTTGGTTTGCCAACGTGTTGAACAGGTGCGGAAAATATCCCTTCTTCTTTTCCGGAGGCAGATCGAAAGCTTTAGGCAGTTTTGATAGAGCCATAGGCATGTAGTTGAGAGAGTCAATGAACTTTGTATTATCAATCTCCATGAGGATGACCTTGGTGCCTCGCATAATCAGTTCGGGTGTGAATTGTGTCTCTTCTATTACGTACTTTAGGATAAACTGGAAGTCAAAGGCCTGGCCGTTGTGAGCGATTACAATCACCTTCTTGTACGCCTTTCGCACTTCCATTAGGTACGCCATGAACCCGTTGATGGGGTCCTCTCTGAACACTCTGGTTCTATCCGTGCACTGTGGGCAGGCGCCGCCGCTGCCGTTCATACACATCCAACAGTATTGCTGGGATACGCACAGGTTGACTCGATGCACACGAGCGTCGTTAATAACTTCGTCTTGTCGAGTTTCAAGATCAAAGAAGACAAACAGAAAGTTGGTTGATTGCGGGCGACGTGTATCAATTCTCATGTAGCACAGATGGCCTGCAGGCATGTAATCCTTACACACTTTACAATAGTTCTCGCCGCAAACGTGAGGAGTTTTTCTACCCTTCTTTAGAATGTATCTATTACAGTCTGGGCACTTTCTTATAGCCCGGCATACGCTCTTCATGTGCGCCTTAAAGCATGCTCTATTTTGAAATTGTCTATTGCAGTCGCCGCACAGGATGCCGTCGTCTTCAAGCACACATGGCGGGGTCCTCTTGCAAGCGCTGCATTGGGCTGGGCATCTATGGCACCTGCGATCGCTGTATGGAACATGGCACAAATCGCAATAGTAACTACAAGCGAACGCACTTGTCAGACTTGTAACAACATTAAAGTGGCTGGCGTGATATAACAAGTTTAACTTATGCTTGGGATTCTGAACGTCGCCTTCAAAGTAGATATCACGACCTTTGCAGCCGTAATTGTAGACGGTAATTTTATAATCGGCGAGTAAATCTTGAAACTGTTGCAGCTCTCGAATGCCTGCACCGCCATCTCCTATCCGCACCCCTGCGTCCGTCATTAGCTGTTTTGCTCTGTTGGTTTGACGTTTGCATCTGTCCATACACACAAGCTTGTACTCTGGGTCTCTTGACGCATGCGCTATAGCTACAACCAGAGCACGGGGTAAACAGAGGTTGTCTGTGTTTTTAATCGTAACAATTCCTCTTCTTCGGTGCGATTCTTCTATGAAGTTATTATACATTCCGGGTCTTACACGACTGCGCCCTCGCCCTACAGGTACTTTGACCTTGGTACAGGTCACTCTGAAGGTGTCGTCGGCTTTGAATGTATTTGCATTGCTCTGGATTATTGAGCCGAGGATGTTAAACAAGGCGTCCACAGTTGTCGCAGAGGCAGCTCTAAATGCAATATATCCAGGGCCGTGGTTTCGGAGATTTAGGCTCTGCATGGTGAAGCCCAGTTGTATGTCTTCGGTAGCGTTGTTCTTCATCGTCTCTAGGATTTCCTCTAGCCCTCGTCTCACCCACATCAGCTCGTTTTCCGTGGCTGGTACGGGGTTAAAGTTGAATGTCACTCTAGTACCGTTCAAACGGAATTTCCTTACATATGTCTGTTCCGTTGATACAACACGTACGGCCATTTTACAGATATAATTCACTATAATAGATCTTAAATTAACACAGGTATATGCTATATATTCAAATTGATTCTATGTGAAATAGTTTTGAGAAAATAACTAGAATAAGATTACTAAGATTGACAATGGTATATGTTGAACAATTTAAAATTAAATCTAGTTGTTTGCTAATACTAACAATTGTATTTTGCTAGATAATTATTAAAATATTGTGATTAATTTTTTTTCATAAATATTCAGATCAACAATGATATTAGATTATACGAGTTATTCGACTCACAGGTCGCAATGAATAGCGATTGCTTTAATATAGGCTACAGATTTCCCACGAGAAAAGTAAAAACAAGATAGCTTACCAGAATGTTTCTTCTTCCAAAGCTGTATAGCAAGTATTGTTTTTCGCGATGAGATTTATACTTCATAGACGCCTGCCCCTCCATACCAAATGGGATCTCCCGCCGAGATTAATAGAGAACGGTCCATCTCGAATGGACTCGTCCACCCCTCTCGAATGGACTCTTCCTCAGCTATTTGTTTACTTTACTAGCATGCGTAATAAATCGATACGTTTGTTGACACAATTATAATAGCCTTGTCTCACAACACGGCTGTGCGGGTTATAGCGGTCACCAGGTGTCTTTGCGGTTCTATGCGTTATCTCTGCATGGTTGCACATGTAGGTTAGGCTTGTTCACTCAGGCTATAAGGCTTTGTTACACTGTTTCACCTCTAAAAGGTGGGCCATACTCTATATGTTTTTTGATAATCTGTAGCGCGGGGCGCTAGCTAGTCATGGATCATAGCCCACTGTTTTGTTTAGCAATCAACCTGTGGCCCTCGTTACCTGGGTTCCCAGGGTGGACCCTGGGATCATTCGAGCTTTGATATTTCATATATTAATCAATTATATCTCACGATATCACCCACGTTGGTAGCCACCTCAGGGGCAGATCCTGAGGCTGTCCGTGGGGTAGGTTGTTACGTCATAGGCTTGCCTGATTAGGTTTTTTTTTCCAATAACCACCTCTAGACGTAGTCACCCCCTGGTCCATGCTCAAGGTCATTCAGAGCCGCCTCTCGTCCATAACATCCCCCAGGGATGGTCCTGTTTGTTGCTGAGATCGCCCAATCTACTAGGGGTAGGTTAGATACATTTTGGCCGGCTTAGGTTAGTCGATTATACACCCCATAGTCTATGATCAACACCATGGGGTGGTCCTGAACGTAGCTAAGATTGCCTTGTTATTAGGAGTATGTTGGGTTAGATACAGTTTGGCTAGCGAGGTTTTCAAATAACTACATCTAGACGTAGCCAAAAGGGCACCATTGTCTATGATCAAGGTCTTTCAGGGCTGCCTTCGTCCATGACAAGCCCCGGGGATGGTCCTAAACGTACCGGAGATGTCCCCTGCACCTAGGGGTTGTTTGGGTTGGATACATTTTGGCTAGCTTAGGTTAGTTGTTTGGAATTAATTTTTTTCCATTTACCACCCCTCTAGGCATGGTCAAAACCACCCTTAGGGGTTGGGTAAGGGTCGGCGTCAAGCCTCTGCATCATCCAAAACCACCCCTATAGTCCTAGGTTACGTAGCGGCCGAGTTAGGTTACAATAAAAAATTTTTCGAAAAACTACCCCCCACCCCTCTAGACGTGGTCGAAACCACCCCGGGTCTGGGGTCGCGGCCGGGATGACCTCCTGCATCATCCAAAACTACCCCTATAGTCCTAGGTTACGCACCCTATCGGACAAGGCACATGTTCCAAAATTTTATCGAAAATCGCCCCACCCCCAATCTACCCCCGGAGCATCCGCCGGGGAAGGTCCTGAACGTAGCTAAGGTCACCCCCTACACTTAGGTTAGGTTAGGTTGGATCCAATTTGGCTAGCTTAGGTTAGTAGGTTAGAAATAAATTTTTTCGAAAAACTACCCCCTACCCCTCTAAACGTGGTCAAAACCACCCCTAAGGCTGGGATCCGGTGCGCGATGACCTTCAGCATCGTCCAAAACTACCCCTATTGTCCTAGGTTACGTAGCGGCCGAGTTAGGGGTAGTTGTGCCAATCTAGCTACAGTTCTACTCACATTCAATATTGTTGTTCAAAAACATAACGTAAAATTATCCACACCAGACCGAATTCTTATCACTCTAAGTAGAAATATCAAGTTTTACCTAAACACTGAAACTATTTAATGTTAAATTATTGAAAAGTAAAACTAAATGTAAATATTTAGTACAAAATATGACTTTCCAACGTATTGTGAAGTAAGGGGTAGGTAAACGTGCTAGAGAAAAACAAAGCAAAATAGCTTCTGGCCCTTTGTAATCCAAAAATTGCTTCAGTGAATGGATCTACCTTACTGTGACTCAAAAGCGGGTCTAGAAAAATATTTTGGAGAGGGCTAGTGTGAGGAGAGGAAAAGAGTTCCCCCGTCCGGAAAATATTTATTAGATATAGTGTAAACTCTAAGGGTCTTCTATCTGAAGGGAAATAGTTATAGACCTGCTATGTGCCATTACAGGCGTATTATTTAGCCCCATTTACCATATATTTACAATGTAAACCACCAATTTTTACATTTTGGGTGGCCCTATTTATTAATGATTACAGAATATTATAGTGATTAATATAGGTTTGTAAACATATTCTACTAATTATTAAGTACATTTAATTCGGGGACATCGGAAATGGCATTTTAGTTTATATTTATAGTGTTATTTTAGAGTTTAAAAAGATTCACTTTCCCATATTTTGGGAGGGGCTTGAGCCCCAAAGCCCCCCTCCTTTAAATCCGCCACTGCAGTGACTACGAAAACGTACCTATGTGTAATTAGAGATATTTTCAACGGCCCGAACTAATCTCACCGTAAGTGTAAAAATATAGATAATTGTTAATCACTTTTAAAGTAGTTTATGAATATCCAAACATTAAATTTTGTAAATTTATAAAAACTTACTAGACAGAACGTTTTCAATCGCTCCGTGGCGATTTCACAGTGTCCTCTCTGATGAAGATCGCCACTAAGCGATAGAAAACGTTCTGTCTCAGTGTGTTTTTATAAATTTACAAAATTTAAAGTTCGGATAGTCATAAAATAATGTAAAAGTAATTAATAGGTTTTACCGAACATAATGGACTACAAAATTCAAGAAAAGTAATTAATTAGGCAATTCATGTATGTTCTGTTAAACGACTCCTCTTAAATAAGCTGGCTTTTAAAATATAGGAAAATATCCGTTTCATTATCGAAAATAGCTTAAAATAACTCACCATAAGACGCAAGAGACCATTTATATCAGTACTTCTGCTATAAATTGCATCTAAAGCTAGAATCAAATTAAAAAACAGAAACGCAAAAAGGTTGGTAGGTCATCTCTCTTCGTTTCAACCGAATACAGACGGAGAAATAAACGCGAACAGAATGCTGATTAAACCTTCTAAAGCTAATCTTAGATTACTATAGTAAGTTAGTAAAAGATTAAAATATGTATAATAATGCAAAAACGTCGATCTTTGCACCACATATTTTACCAAAAGGTGAGAACCTATAACGACTACCAAACAAAATTATGATAACATTCTAAGTTTCTGCTAGATTTTATGCTGATGTTCTGAACATAGCTTTTGTTCTCGCGTTTCAGAGTACCTCCATAAATCAGACGTCTCTAAGAGCTAAACGTTTTAAAACAACTACCATACAAAACAATTAGAAACCTAACCCATCTGATTAATTCTCCCTTAATGCTAATCTTGATGCTATGAAAGATAGAAAACATAATGATGATACACAAGCCAGGAAAAACAAAACATGAAGTTGTACAGACCAATCATTGTCCCCGGTGATGTACACAAACTACGAAAGCCGACTGATAATAAGCTCCAACCAATAATTAAATAAAGAAAAATAATCCAAATTCATCAATCTGGATTTAGAGAAAGCTATTCGACCATTGATCAGGTGCACAGGACAGCCAATATAATCAAAATCACATTAGAGGGGAAATAGTGATTTTGCCACAGCTTCCTAGATATGGCACAGGATTTCCACGAAGTGGGGCAAATGGACAGAATTTAAATAATATAAAAGCTTTAAAATCGTTAAAACCACACACTCTCTCTGTCTCTCTCTGCCTCTCTCTCTCTCTCTCTCTCTCTCTCTCTCTCTATATATATATATATATATATATATATATATATATTTGTTTGTGTGTGTGTGTGTGTGTGTGTGTGTGGTGTGTGTGTGTGTGTGTGTGTGTGTGTGTGTGTGTGTGTGTGGTGTGTGGTGTGGTGTGGTGTGTGTGTGTGTGTGTGTGTGTGTGTGTGTGTGTGTGTGTGTGTGTGTGTGTGTGTGTGGCGTATGTGTGTGTGTGTGTGTGTGTGTGTGTGTGTGTGTGTGTGTGTGTGTGTGTGTGTGTGTGTGTGTGTGTGTGTGTGTGTGTGTGAGTGTGTGCCCCTTAACTTTTTATTTTTCTCTCTTTCGTATTCATACGGTAAGTTCATTAAAGATCTCAAATATCTATTTTAGGCCTTAAATTGACTCTTTTGGAAAGCTTATCTTAATTGAAATTATTTTTTTCTCTAAGTTGTCCTTCCGCCTCTCTTGGAAGTTACTCTTTGTGTGAGTTTTGTTGGCTACACTGATTGAATACGAATTAAACTTTGGCGTCAGTAGCGCATAGTAAGTTCCCAATGAAACAGCTGGAATTCATTATAGGAGTCGTTTCTTGTGGTTTGTGACTGGTTTCAATTGTACAGTAATTGAAATTTTAGAAATTACTTATTGTTGAGAGAACTAGATGCAAAGAGAGACAGAAAAAGGAAGTTTGAGTGAAAATCAGATATAATTTAACTGACTATAGAAGCAGGATACCATATTGGAATCTCTTGGTTAAATAAAACCTTCCCTTGTCATTTCTTCCCCTTTTATTCATACGGTAGAATCGGTCAGGTAACAAAATACTATTTTCTGATCAGTCTGTTGTAGAAAGCGTGTTTGATCAGTCTGTTGTAGAAAGCGTGTCTGATCATTCTGTTGAATTTTCGTAAGTACTATGACAGCTCAGATCAGCCTACATAGAATGTATGATATTCAATTTTATTATTGCAGCTGAAGCAATCCTTGTTTCACCCAATTGGGTAAGATTCTATTGTAATTACTCATAATGTACAATGTTGTAATATCCTTTGTACTATTAATTATAATATAATTTTTTTGTGTTTTGTGTTAAAGTTTGTTAGTTTTTAAACCAATTGTATTTATTTTCAGTTAATCAACTAGTTCTTAAAGTCACAGTGTCTATGTTTCAAGTCACAGAGTAGATACATATGCTAATGATAAATAGTCTTCCGTCATAACAACGCCTTATACCTTCCTCAACCAAATTTGCTTCCTTCTCTATTCCAATACAACTTTTTTACTAACAGCGGTAACAGCAAAAGCCCTTCTCTCATATTGTTACTAGGCAGTCGCTGCATATCCATGGGGCCACCGAACCCCTCCTCCTTTCACTAACTACGGCTGAGTAAAAATAGAATTATATTATTTGACTTTGGATAGTGATGAAAGATTGGGTCATGCGTATTTTTTTACTTCGTCATTGAGGCTCCTTATATTCTAAACGTTAATAAAATTTAATATAAACGAGTGTCCATAGAATTTGTGATTGCATTTACCCTTTACACTCGTTTGAACATAATTCGCACTGTGAATTCATTGTTCCGATGGTACAATAAGGAAAAATTCAAAGACCTACCTTATATGTACTTTTGAAGTTGCCATATGGTAGTATGGTACAACAGCATGCAAGATTACGTGCCTGCTGATAGATCAAATCGATTAGCCTGAATCAATAAACCAGTGCTATTAGGAATCTTGATATCCAACAAAGGCATTGTTATATATACCTTTATGCTCATGTTTCGAATAATACCTCGTTTCCAGCTGTTGTATTGTGCTTAAGAGCAAGATTTGCGCACAAATACTTGTGATTCTAATTACTATAATATTTTGTGTAACTAAATATTTCTTTTAAATCCCCAAAGCAGAAAGCCTTCAAAATATGAACTTACTGAAAATTACTCAAAAATATCTTAAATATGTTAGATGTAACTAAAAATAATATATTTCGTCGATAATTCGTTATTTCTCCAAATGAAAACCGTATTATGGTCATCAAGTTAGGTTACTTATAATAAAAAAATACAACCAATTCAAAAGATAACACTATTGTAAATTAATTAGTTTTATAACTTACAATTTATTACTTTCTTGTTCATTTATTTTAAAGAAAATCGGCCCTTTTGGTTCTTCCTTCTCCTGCCAGATAGCACCACGTTCTGGGTTCTACGCCCTGGACAAGAAAAATGACAACAGAAAGAAGTAACTGTCAAAAACGTCTCTCAACACATTGCAAAGAATAAAATATTAAAACTAATTTCAAAAGTAAAAAACTAGTACTACCTCAAAACTCAGTTTCCTTTAAAAAATAGGGTTTTGTAAAACATTGACTTAATTTACAACTACGTTTTAATAACTAGAAATATCATTCACTTTAAGAAGTAATGAATCTTTATACGGGATGGTTGACGTCACAAAATTTAAACACGCAATGATATGTAATTGTTGGTAAGTAAATACATTATAAGTAAGTATTAGATTAGCTAAGTGAAAACTATTAACTTACTTGCTGAAACGTTTCGAAACAGTTGTTTCCTTGACAAAGATAACCCGCTACGATTTATTCCGTGAATATACAAGCAACTTTAAATGAATAAGTCATCTTTAAACTATACGAAATTCAGACAAATCTTAAAGTACCACTTACTGTAGATTAGTCCAGCTATAGTTAGAATTATACATTTATATATATAGTAGAACAACAATTTTTCGTCATGAGGGAAAAAAAGAAAACTTCACATATAAATTCAGTTCTAGCCTTTTTACAAAAACTACGTTTTAACTAAGAATTTAAAAAATTAACAAGGAATTTAATTTAAACTAGTTAATTTTTTCTCAGGATAAAATTGTATTTTTAAGTGTAAGAACCAGAAACAAAGGTTTAACAATTGTTTTGTAAAGGTACTGAACTAATTGTTTTAGAAGAATATTTAAAATATGTTTGTAAAGGGAAAATTAAGCCATTTTGAAAAACATATTGTGTCCTATTGCCTTAAAAAGGGGCAGAATATGAAAATTGATGTAAAAGCATTTCAAATATTTTGTTTAGAGATTTAATAAAAAAAAATTTTTAAGTATGACTTTAAAAATGTTTGAAAAGGTTATAATCTTTTAAAAACTATTACGCGTATAGGTTTGGGTTACGTTTCAAATTAAGATTAATTTGAGCCCAAATCCAGGAATTTACTTTTTAGAAAAGCATAGTGGGAATTATTTGATTTAAAAAAAAGGCAAAATTGAATTGACTTTGGACCTAATAAATTCGAAATCATGATATATGTAAAACTCTTGTTATTGTAACGGCCAGAATCTCACCTGTGATTTATGGCATACGGATTGACAAGAATAAATCCTTTCACGCTTGAGTGGGCACAATACATCTCGTAAAGGCTAGAATCTTCTAGAATTAACACGGATAGAAATTACTATAAGCTAAAAGTATATATATAGGTTTTGCTAGGCAAAAAAAGATCAGTGTTTACAATGTAGTGAAGGGAATAAAAGACAGATTTAGTGACTGACAATGAGAGTCTGCTAAGTGTAAATAAGATATTAGCGTAATTTGTAGTTATTAATAAACTGAGATAAAACAATGTGTGGACTATCAAAAACCAAAATAACTAGAGGGGACATGGGTATCCTCAAATTATAACGCCGGTGAAGCCGGGTCCGCCATCTTGGTGAGGGATCTGTCCAGGAATTCAAGACTTAGCTAGCGAATAAGTTTGTTTTGTTTACTTATACAGCCCTTTACCCGGTGACCTCATCTAAAACTTCTCCTACTAGAAACTTGTTATTCTCTGTAATCGCAATCTCCATCTCCTCATCCTAAATCAATCTTTTGATTCTTTCAATCTAATCTTAATACTTTCACATATGAACATGCTTGACGTAACCTGGAGACTTCAGATCATAACTGAAAGTATTGCGCATGCCAAAGCCAGAACTTCATGGCTAATTTTTAACACATCTAAAAATAATTGTAGCTTTACGGTTGTTTAGACCCTCCAACCAGAGGCTTAATGAAAACCACAAATGTGTCGGTTCTATGTAAGCGAACCTTTCACGAAAAAGTGTAAGTGAATGTCGCTCTATGCGATTGTCAAGGTGCGTGGTTATCACATTAGCTCGTGTGTGTGTGTGTGTGTGTGTGTGTTCATTACACACATTCATTACACTGATTACCAAGACTACCAAGGCCCCCAATGTTAGTGTGAACTAATAATCTCTCCGAGTTATGGAAAGATTTTTATCCAAAAAAACACACTGAAAATAATATGAACAGTACAAAACGAAACGTAAAGTATAATTTTATAAATCTTAAAAATGGACAAAGTAATATATAATAGTAATATTTAGTGGATGCTGCTCAAACCTGGAATTTAAGGAATTTGAAGTTTAACAAGAGGTCGTATTTTTGCAAAGCAGGAAAACATGTTTAATAAAGGCTAATATGAGAAGTAAATGTGTCTCAGAAGTAAACAAATGGACGAAGCCATTGTTTGGGAAGAAACTTATCTCTTATAGGGTATACCGAGCAGGCAGTGGAAGAAAAATGTGTTCAGTAAATTGACATTCAGGTAAATGCGTCACCTGTTGGAGGTAATTGAAGGAAGAAGTCTTTTTGCTGTAACCTGCTCGTGGGAAGACACCCAAGCATTTGAAATACAGTACTCGTCTATAAGTGTGTATCCTTTGTGACGGGTGACGATATTTTCGGTAGAGTAGCAATACTTAAAACTCTTTTTAAGTCCTGAAATAGGCATTAATAAACAAGTTATTTTCTGATTTAGGATTGCAATTCAAACAGGCAATAAAAATCAAGACTACAGTCACACTCGTATGTTAAAACCACCTCCCATCGTTTGTGCCTCTGTAACCATAGTTTCCACTTGGACAAGTTGGCCGACAGAGGTTAATAGGGGACGCAACGACCCGATCGGGTGTTGTGATTTTATTACGTCCTCCCTTTGCTATGCCGGAGAAACTCATTCAGCACGTTACTAGTTTTACGAAGAGAACCTGTCACAAAACCTATGTCAATAACAGAAAATATAAACACACTTTTCTCTAGCGATATATCATTGTAATTTTTTTTAGTAGAATGTTTGTTCTAGTGTTAAAGTTTAGATTAAAATGATCAAGCCAAACTATACGTGTAAAATATTAACATTGGTTTAATTTCTCTCAAAAAAATATCATTGAGAGTACGTAATTAATAATATTTACAATAACGTTTTACGCCTAGCTTGTGAGATCAATATGCAGAAGTACACTTTTAAAACAATACAAACTAAACGTTCATGAAGTGTTTCAAGCTTTAATATCGTCACACATGTTTGAACAAATCATTTTAAATTATCTGTCACGAACAAACTTTATAGTTGTTGTCAATGATGATGACAACGTTATTCGAAACATGGCAAAATTTGTATTACTCACAAAACATTTTAATATTGAACTTAGAATAGATTTTAAATGTTTACAAATTATAAGGTTCCAAAAATAGTGTTTGTCCGTCACTGAGGATGGACACAAGGTTGTCGAATCTTGTCTGATGACATTGAAGAGTACTTAAAAAAATACAATGTGTACAGGTAATCAGAAAAACATTATTTGATTCTTTTTATAATAAAAGATTGTTTTTAAAATGTTTTTTTATGATTTGTAGTCAAGACGATTTAAAAGGCCATAGTATACGAGGCACAGAATATAACACACTCATCTTATACTTTGGCATATTTATGAGAATTTTTTAAATATTCCAGAAGCACGAGGAGCGAAACACACCTGAAGCTCCCATAGGACTTGCAAGAGTTGCAGATAAGACTTATGACACAGATAAAAGCTTCACACAAAATATAGAGCTCTTTTTCAACGCCACCCTCAAAGTCCAGAACCAAACTTTTCATCCTTTCCAAGATTGAACTACCTCCTCAAAAAATCTTCCATTACTCCGAGTAAATAATTTGAAGGAGCTTATGTCTGAGCATTTGGTAACACTGGAAAATGTCTCTGAAAATATTTTCAGGGTGTTATTTCAGAGGACTGGGAGTTTAAGTTGTTGAGAGATTTGTTTAAAATAGACCGATACATACTTTCTGGTTATATTCAGAAATCAACAACAATCGTGATTCTCAAGCAAACGCGAAATTCTTAATCTTGAATGCTAGAGATTTTTAGTTAAGCTACTCTGCCCACAAGATGCTTTGGAAGCAGGAATGTTATTAGTACAGAAGTCATCAACATATCTCTGTGAATCTGGATTATCTCCACACAAAGCTGAATGCCAAAAGTGGCCCAAGCACTCATAATTACAAACAAACATTCAAAAGCTTGTCTAGGGCAAACAGTGCCAGGCCTCATTAATTTAAGGAGACTGGTATTACCCTACATCATAAGTATCCTCACAGGTTGGTGTATAGTTCTATGATTCTTCAATTGCAGAAGTAAATCAAGACGTGTACTAATAGTTTTATGTTTAAAGTAGAGTTACATTATTACAAACGTATCTAAAGTTAATTTTAATAAACGACTTCAGTTAGCCTAATGGAATCAGTTTTATTTTCATATTGCGGTACACTACTTGTTCCAGTGATAGTGCAAGACACCCTTCTATGGTAGGTTGCTATATTCCAGAGTAGTTGGGAGCTAGTTCAAAGTATTAAGCTAACTTTTGAAACTTTATTTCTATTTTACGGCATTCTAACACTTACAATTAGGTTTTCTAAATAGGCGAATTAAATTTGTTCTCAATTTAAATACATTGCAAATTTAAGAACTCAATAAACATCAAATTTAAATATGTGTAAAGGCACTAGTTATTTAGGAAATCAGATTAAATTCTTGGAATGTATTAATAAGAAGTTAAAAGAAAACAATTGTTCATTTTCACAAAATACTATTATGTATACAAATAAATACTGAGTCTACGAGGATTCTTTAAAGGTTCTTTAAAGGCATCATCCTCTGTAAGTGCGATTTTAGTCGTTACTCCATTTAGTAAATTATAATTGTCAAATATGAGTCCTTCGCCTGGCGATATTAAAAACACTCATGAGAGTTTGAAGTTAATATGAATTAAAATATGAAGTTGGGTCATTTAAAGTAGTATTTTAAAAATGAAAGATTGAAAAGAAACTTTATTATCCTTCTGCGGGGGGTCAAACTTTCAACCCCTGTATCTCGCCCGCATCTGAGAATGTCCAGCGGAAATGTCGTAAGTGTTCTTAGATATACTCCTTTGAAATTTTCTTCCTTGTTTCTACCTTGGACAATTAGCAATAACTTAGTTCGACCAATCATATTTTTAACAGTACTGTTAATTTTATAAATGCACAGTTGTCTTTAAATATGAAAATGCTTCTAAATCACAACTGATCTTTAAAGAAAACAATGAATGACCATACATTTGAAATTCTAATGAAACTTCAACGTCCATCTGAGGGGCAAAATTCCAAACACTCCTGGCTGTGCCCCTGACTTTATCCACCACATATGTAATATTGCTTCATTATTCAAAGAAAGGTTCAGATCTTGAAAGATTGGCAACTCCTGGTCTAAACTAATTACATTAACTAGAGAATACATTGACTTGAAGAACAGCTTTGCTCTTGTGTCGTTAGGCTCCGTTCTAGATGCACGCGCTAGAATTGTGTAGCACAGATAAAGGTAAACAGGGGCTTTGTTAGTGAACACAAACATAGACTATTGACACACGCAGAGGCCTAACCCCGCTAGTTAGGCTTAACAATCGTAGCACAGTGGAAATGTAATTTCTTAATTAAAGGGATTACACTAACTCGAAATGCATCTAATGCTGTTACTTTTAGCAAGAAAACATAATGCCATAAATAGCCTCATTTATATTCTAATATTCTCTTTATTACTACAATGGTTTATTTTCTAAAGTATATATTATTTACTCAAATTTAAATTTTACCTGGAATTACACTTTTGTTTTGAGAAAGACAAACTTAGGTTTGAAATGACAGGTTAACTAAAATGTTTTTTGAAATATATGCAATCCTTTTCTTTTAAGAAAAATCAAATGAGGAATTAAATACCAAAAAACATAACTAGGTCAAATCTAACGAGTTAAAAGCAAATACTACAAAATAAATCTAAAGGGCTTAACGAAATTGCAACATATAAACTAATAATTCTTTTCAAGAAAACCTTCAATAAAACTAATACAAAAAATTAAAAGATCTAGATGTAGGGAAACAAAGTTAACAGAGAAAAAATGAAAATATTATATAAGAAGAATAGCAATTATATTTTATTAAATATATTCATTTGACGTAAGAAGATGACAAGGTCAGTAGCCGCAGCATCGACCCTCAACAATGCCATTTAGCTTCCTTTCGATGTGAAGAACATGGTCAACACAAAATCTGCCTTTGTTTTTGTAAGCCGTCTTCTTGGCTCACTTTGTACAAGTTATTTACCTAGAATAAGTTTGGTTTTATTATAGTGACAGTTGGTATAAGTGAAGATACACTTATAAGCTGTTCCGAAACAGAATTGTGCTAGTTTTAAGATAACTACATCATAAGTAATAAGCATATCGTTAGAGCTATAACATAAATAACTAAATATTAATAAATGTGTGCTTATCAGACAGTGGTTAAGAATAAAGATAGCTAAAAGAAAAATTTAAGTTTGAGGATAGAATTGTTTGTAATGTCTATTATATATATATGTGTGCCCGGCAAGCTGGCCTGAGCAACCGGGCGGGTCCACAGGTGGCGGATAGTGGGACGGCCTACAGAAATGTAGGTTACCTGTGAATAAGGATTCCGGAAGGTTTCTGAATATGCAGGCCTGGACCAAGGCTATGGTTCAAAGGTGAGGAATTATCCCTCCTCGTCAGTCAACCGGTTGGGCTTGGTAGAAATAACCGAGTGCTCTGACCGGGGAGACTGGGGTAGTTGGGAATTAAGTCCTCACAATGCTACTCTCACCTCCCGGGTGAACCAAGGGCAATGCGACAGTGAAGTAGGGGCGGGAAACTGCCCAAACGACACAGTTGTAAAAAAGAGAGTAAAGCAGGCTGTTCATCTGAGCAGTTAATAATGTCCTGAACTTGGGGTGTGCTTCAAGGTCAGTGACTGAATACCCAATCCAAGGTGGAAGGCATCGTGCCGAAGGATGAATGGCTGCAGGGTATAAAATGCAGTCCCAAACGATCCCCTTGAGGAACCAGACAAAACCTCATTGTATGTTGTCTTGCCAGGGCAGTGGGGGCTCTGCTCTGGTCGACCGTTATTTCCCCCATACTCGTGGGACTTTAATGGACCAAGTAAGTATAAGAATTAATTTCGAGACTGCACAGACAGTGGGAGCCAATGAGACGGCAAACCGTGAGTCTGTAGCAGATGTGTCAACGGCAACCATCACTGGGGTTGCGGGGGCGGCTGTCAAGCTGCCGACTGCAGAAACCGGTGAAGTGGCTGTAGAGTTGAGCACGATGTCTAGTCCTAGGGCTGCTCTGCGGACCCAGGCGACTGCAAATTAAGCAGAACAATGATCAAGATCCTCCAAGTGAACCTACAGCATAGCAGGGCGGCGAGTGCTGTCGTGTGTAGGATGCTGGACAGGGGAGAGGTGGACTTGGTGCTCATCCAGGAACCATGGATTTCTGGAGGAAAAATATGCGGGCTGGCGACATCTGGAGGTAAGTTGTTGTATGATAAGGACTCCGGTGTTCCCAGGACGTGTATCCTGGTTAGGAGGGGGTTGTGTGCTTTTGTACTAACGAACTTCTGTTGCAGGGATTTGTTAGCAGTGACGGTGGAGCTGCGGGCGGAGGGGGGGATGAAGAGGCTGAACCTGGCCACGGCATATCTCCCCTTTGACTGCGCGGGGGCTCTGCCAACACAAGAGCTGAGGAGCCTGGTCGAGCACTGAGAGGCTGTGGATGAGGAGCTGCTGGTGGGGATGGATGCTAACTCCCATCACACTTCGTGGGGTAGTACAGGTACAAACACCAGAGGTGAGGAACTTTTAGCTTATCTTAGCTCTAAGAATCTACTAGTCCTAAATCAGGGGGAAGAGCCGACGTTTGTCACTAGGGCCAGACAGGAGGTCCTGGACATTACGGTGGCATCGAACCAGATGGCTAGGTATGTACTAAATTGGCATGTGTCGGATGAACCATCTTCTTCTGATCACAGACATATTAGGTATGATATCTCTCTAAATCCAGCCATGCTTCGCCCAACCAGGGATCCAAGAAGAACAGACTGGGACTCCTACAGGAGGGACCTGGGTGTTCGGATTGAGGAGGCTGGATTGGAGTATGGTGGGAGGAGAGAGCTAGAAGACTCTGCCACATTGGTTGGCGAGGCTATAATAGAATCCTTTACCGATAACTGCCCTCTCAGTGAGGGGAGGAAAGTAGGGGATCCGTCATGGTGGAACAAGAAGCTAGCCAAACTTCGGAAGACCACCAGGAGACTTTTTAATAGAGCAAAAAAGAACGGGGAGTGGGACCTGTATAGGAAAACACTAACCGAATACAACAGGGCAATTAGAGAAGCGCGCAGGAGGTCCTGGAAGGAGTTTTGTCATGAGATTGACAAAACTCGGGAAGGGGCACGACTGTATAAAGTGCTCTCTAAGGACCCAGTTAACCCGGTGGGGATGCTAAGAACCCCACTGGGAAATATAACAAAAACGGCAGGGGAAACTGTGGAAGAATTAATCAGGACACATTTCCCTTCCAGTACCCTGAGGAAACTTGGGGGAGCAGACACTGAACCGGTTACCAAACTCTCCACAAGACGTGGTAAGAGGGAGGACTGGGAAGTGGCAAGGAGGATAGTAACTCCACAAAGGGTAAGATGGGCTATTGGCACTTTTAAACCCTACAAATCTCCAGGTCCAGATGGGATCTATCCTGTGCTGCTGCCGCAGGGAATGGATATGCTGGTGCTGGTACTTACTAGATTATACAGGCTAAGCATTGCTCTAGGGCATGTGCCGGCAGCCTGGAAATCTAGTAAGGTGGTCTTTATACCTAAGCCCACCGGTAACCAATCGGAAGGGAAAGGATACAGACCTATCACACTCATGTCCTTTGTTCTCAAGGGACTTGAAAAACTGGTTGATAGGCATATTAGGGGGGGGTGCTTTGGCTATCAAACCACTGCATTAGAACCAGTATGCTTACCAACCGGGGAAATCTTGCGAGGGAGCTCTCCATCAAGTGGTTGGTAGGATTGAGCAAATGATCGCTAAGAAAGGTTGTGCCATAGGTGCCTTCCTCGACATTGAAGGGGCTTTCAATAACCCCTCAGTGGAGACGATGGTAAGTGGTGCAAGACGTCATGGAGTGGATGCGACCACTTGTGGTTGGATAAGTTCCATGTTAACAAACAGAAGCATTTCTGTAGAGGTGGCAGGGGAGGTCAGAAGGGCGGAGACAAGTCTGGGCTGTGCACAGGGGGGGGGTTCTCTCTCCTCTGTTGTGGTGCCTAGTGGTTGACAATCTTATTGAACTCCTGAATGAACAGGGGTACTTCTGTCTAGGATATGCGGACGACATAGTTGTCCTGATCCTGGGCAGATTCCCTGATACAGTCCTTGAGGTAATCAGGAATCCTCTACGACTGATTGAAGAGTGGTGTAAAAAGGAGAACCTTAGGGTAAATCCAAAAAAGACTGCTCTCATTAACTTCACCAGACAGCGAAAAGATCTGACGACCAGGATGCCCCGCTTGTTTGGTGAATACCTTGAGTTTGTGGGGGAGGTGAAGTACCTGGGAGTTACTCTGGACAGGAAACTCACCTGGAATCCACATCTTGAGAGGACAGTTAACAGGGCCAAAAGGGCACTGATGACTGTGAGAAGAATTGTGGGTAAGAAATGGGGACTGAAGCCATCAATGATGCACTGGATGTATCTGAGGGTGATAAGACCTATGATTACCTATGGAGCTCTGGTGTGGTGGACAAAGGCCAACCAGGCACAGACAAGAGCTAAACTGAGTTCTATCCAGAGATTGGCCTGTCTGTGCACACTGGGAGCGATGTCAACTACACCAGGTGCAGCAATGGAAGTAATGCTTAACCTCCCTCCCCTTGAGCTTGTCCTTAGGGGAGAGGCGAGGCTAGCGGCATGGAGATTGCGCAACTCGAGCAACTGGGCTAACCTCCCAGATGTCTCGGGACATATGAGTATCGAGTGCGTGGTCAAAGAACCCGTCTTGGAAATGGGCAGCGACCACATTACTCGAATGTTTGCACCTGACCAGGTCCACCAAACTGTGATGGAATGGTCAGGGACATTAACATCGGGAGCTCAGATCTGGTACACAGATGGCTCCAAGATGGACTTCGGCACTGGAGCGGGGGTGTATTGTAAAAACCCAAGGGTAGAACTAGTTTTTTCCTTGGGGAGGCATACCTCTGTCTTTCAGGCCGAAGTATATGCTATAAATGCCTGTCTGGGAGAGATAGCGAGAAGGGAAACACATGGGGCCCGGATTGCTATTTTCTCCGACAGTCAGGCAGCAATTAAGGCACTAAACGGACACGTGGTCACCTCGGCCATAGTCAGGGAGTGCCTAATTAACCTACAAGCTCTGGCAAGGCACAATCAAGTCAAGATTGGTTGGGTGCCAGGGCATAGGGGAATACTTGGAAATGAAGCCGCAGATGCGCTGGCCAGGGAGGGGTCCTCGACTCCCCTGATTGGACCAGAGCCTGCGGTGGGTATTTCCAAATCCATGGTCAGGATGACAGTGCGAAGGTGGATGGCTGAAAGACACTGTGAGCACTGGATCAGGGCCGAAGGGATGAGACACAGTAAGCTAACCCTTAGGAGACCTTCCTTGGGGCTGCAGAAGAGTCTCATCTATCTGTCTAGGCAGGAATTAAGGATAGCCACAGGACTACTCACGGGACACTGTGGACTAAGGAAACATTTGCATAAAATGGGTATCTACAAGGATGAACCAGTGTGCAGATTGTGCGGGCAGGAACAGGAGACTGCCACACACATCATTTACAGATGTGGAGTACTTGCTGAGAGGCGCTTCAACCTCTTTGGTGATGGAACGGCTTTGGTGGATGCTGAAGGTAAAACTCTAGTCAGGAAACTCCTAAACCTGGTAAGAGGGAAGGGGTTATTTGACTAGATCAGGGAGGTAAGTACAATATACCTTAAGGTAGCAGTGCTTCGGGCAATTCAAACCCGCTCCCAAGTTAAAAAAAAAAAAAAAAAAAAAAAAAAAAAAAAAAAAAAAAAAAAAATATATATATGTGTGTGTGTGTGTGTGTGTGTGTGTGTGTGTGTGTGTGTGTGTGTGTGTGTGTGTGTGTGTGTGTGTGTGTGTGTGTGTGTGTGTGTGTGTGTGTGTGTGTGTGTGTGTGTGTGTGTGTGTGTGTGTGTGTGTGTGTGTGTGTGTGTGTGTGTACAAACAATTATTAAATTAAATTTTGTTTTAAAGGGAATGTTTGATAGAAGTAACGCTGAGATTAATGCCGGGTCTTGAGTATTCCTTCGTAAATAGGAGATCGCATGTAACGGTCATTCAATCCCTTACCGGTTGTATAGAGAGGGTGTAATGTACACTTCCGTCAGTAATTATGTGGGGATTGTGTCCTAAGCTAAATTGTAAATAGGGTTGGTGCAGTAGGATTGACCAATCTTCTTCGATAGAATCAATTGCCATGTGGGTGGAATTGCTTTTTTGAAGACCTGTTCATGATAGCGTTCTTTATTCTCAATTCTCTCTTCATTCAAGAATTAGCTACAAACAAGCGCAAGCATAAACACAGACATACACAAATGGCATAAACTTAAAAAATTAGGCTTACAATTCAGACAATTTCCTTCTTTTGTTCATTAATTGAAAACAATATAAAATCGAACATTTGCCAAGACAAATCAGTGCCATCTCAAAACTCTCGTTTCTCAAATGTTTTCTTCTTCGCGACTTTGAAACTCAATCAATCACTTAAACAATAGTTTATGACTATCCGAACTTTGAAATTTTATGAACTTATGACTATCCGAAATTAAAATCGCCGTAAAGATAAAACAACAAAGTTCGGATAGTCTTAAACTATTGTTTAAGTGATTTATAAGATTCACCAAACGTTATGGACTATGAAATTCAAGAATATAAACTCAAGTCATAATTAAAGTGAAGTTTTCTAACCCTCTTAACTGTTCACTATTACATTTCAGGAATATCTGTTCCCTACCGTAGTGCTTTTATTAACGTTGCTCTACACATATTTCTTAAATATATATAAAGCTACATCAAAAAATCTATAATTAAAAAATTTTATGAAATTTATTTTCTTAATAATTATTCTTAGATTTTTTTTATTTAATCAAGTTAGATCCCTTATGACCATTCTATGCCTCATTTTGTGTATAATCCTTAAAGACCTTTAAAAAAACTAGTACATTTAAAAAATGTACTAACTTCTTCCATTTCTTTTTTCCTAAATTATGTAACAGCTCCACCTGGAATTTTACCAAAAAATACCAAAGCAATGTTGATCTATATTTCCTCCAGCGTTAATGAATGTTCTATTATCACTTTACACCTTCTTTTCATTTACATTTTAGTATTTACGTATGTAGTAACTGAATAGTAATGTAAATGAAATTTCATTAACTTATTTCCGAACTTAATCTCAGGAACATATAATATTAATATTTTAGATTAATAAAGCATTATTTTAAAAAAATACAAATAAAATATACTTCAGAGAATCTATTTGTGTATTATGCATTTTTCAACCATACAGCTTTTTATAATATTTTTAAGAAAACTAAAAGACAAAATTTAAAACTATACAAATTATTTCCACAGCCTAAGACAATCATTACCACATTATCGAGTTACTAACTCATTTATGAAATCTAAGTAATAGTTCTCATCTGTTAAATACATTGTTGTTTTCAAAAGAAGGTGAGTATAAAAAAAGTTGCTTATAAATATAAAATCACTAAATATTTCTACTTAACTATATTATAATTATATCGCCTAAAAGGTCCTATGAAGTTATATCACCTAAAAAGTTGAAAGAGTGAGAAAAGAAAATCTGTTTATTGTTAAAAAAACTTTTTTCACTTTACAAGTTTTACTTTCTATCTCTCTCTCTCCACCCCTCTCTCTGTCTGTCTGTCTGTCTCTCTCTCTTTCTCTCTCTCTCTCTCTCTCTCTCTCTCTCTCTCTCTCTCTCTCTCTCTCTCTCTCTCTCTGACTCTCTATCAATCTTTCCCTTCTAACCCTTTCTCTCATATATAATGATTCGGTCTTGTAACAAAAAAACAAAATTTCGAATATACACGTCATCAAATTTAACGACTGTATTTAGCAAAATGTTAAACGTTTTATTGGCAACTTGTTATGCACCCGTTGGTACGAACCCCTAATTCGCATTCAACCAGTGTTGCCAACAAACTCGCATAAAATTTCCTCACAACAAACTTGGAACGATAAATTACTTTTATCATTTAACTTATTAGGTTTTACAAGTTCAAATCCCAGTAAATTGTTTTATTGCTTTTGTTTTAGTTGCCTTTTGCAAAAGAAAGAAACTGTTAGAAACTTTTAGTTTTAGTCGCTTTAGTTAAAATAAACTAAATTTAACTTATAGAACCTACCTCCAACTCCTTAATATATATATATATATATATATATATATATATATATATATATAATTTTGGAAATGATTTAAACTATATTTTTTTAAATACGTGCATTAAAATTTTTTGAGAAAGCTCAATTACATCTGGTTCAACCTGCTACAATTTTCCAAAAAAAAACAAACGAACAGCTAAAATCTTTACGTACATGTAGTTACAATTAACCAACAATTCCACAATTGTAAAGTATTTGTTTAGTTCTTTTATTTACATACAAAAATAAAGTCCATACATTTACTTCGATTAAATAAAGTCTGGTATTCGTGTCGCCGAAGAATAAGTCATCGAAGCAATGTCCTTTGCCCCAGATAAGGTAAATATGTACATAAGTAAGGACTTGACAACACCCTTTACACGCTATTCAAACTGCACAGTTTGCATGACCACAAATTACACAACAAATAAGATATAGACTCTTGTCGGAAACTTTGTTATCACACTGCTTACACAGCTTCATTATTTGTCTTGACTATACTCCCCTCGGTTAGCGAAGACGGGTGACGAGTGGTGTACTATAGGGCTTAAAAACATCTCTTTTAAAAATTCTTGTCCATTTTAAGATTTAAAAAACCCTGTTACAACGTATGTTCCCCTTTAATTTCTGATGAAACTTCATTTTTTCTCCGAGTGAGGTGTTTTCTTCGTTTACCACTTAACGTCCTCAGGTCATATCCTGTACCCATTGAACATTTAACCACTCATAAGCCTAACTAGGCCTCTCGTCCACTGGGAGCGGAAATCTCCGAAAAGTTGCGAATTCAGTTCGTCAGAATTCGACCGAAAACGCACGAACGTTCCAAACACGTGACTAGGTGCGAGACCGCGTCCACTAGACCCGCATCATTCGTCAGTTTTCGTGCGTATAGGTGCGAAGTGTAAAGCGATCCCGTTCGGCTGAGATTTTTCGGACGAACAAGTGCGAAGAGTTGTTATGGATTGTGAGAAGTTAATTTTGCTTGTACAACAAAGAAAATATAAGGGTAGAAAAATTAAAAAGTTTAGTGTTTTTTGCTTTTTCCCCCACTTACCTTAATGTAAAAATCCAGCCGTTCTTGTGGAAAGAACGAAAATTACTGATTTTTTCGAGTTTTGAGTAGATGTTGTCAACAATTGAAAAGTGTCCTTTTTCATTCGAAAATAGGAGAAGTGGTGATTATCATCGATTTGAAGGTCACGCCACAAGTGAGAAAACTCCCACTTCTCTTTTTACGAAAATTGTATTCACCCACATTTCCCGCCTTCGTCGATAATAAATCAAGGGTGATAATTCCAATGCTAATTCGTCGTCAGAATCATCATCGAAACTGTTCCGAAGAGCCATCTCGTCTACGCATTCGGACGATGGCATTCGACCGATTTCGGACGAAGAGTTTTCGCAAGATTTCGTCGCTTCGCAGTTCGCAGCTTTCCGGTCCCAATGGACGACTAGCCTAAAAGGTTCCTATCGAACATTTTCTCATCTGCCAATTTGTTTAAATGTTTACTGTACTGTTATTTTGATCTTTATGAATTGTACGTTGTCACATTGACTATTGATAGTGTTTTAAATTAGTGCTGTAATAAACTAAATATTTTCTCTCAAAACATTTTTAAAAGTCAGAAACTGAGCCCAAAGTTTCACAAGAAATGTAACTGTCGGTAGTGTTACGTTACAATAATTATTCAAACTATGCCACTAGTGAACAATGTCTATTGAAGGGGTAGAGGGGGTTGCATATTTGCGCAAGAGTGCAAGGAATAATTCCCATAAAGCTCGCCAGTACTAAGTGTCTATAGCTATGAGGAAATGATGGTTAATCAAACTTATCTCTGATTGACTAGTGACGTTGCCTTTCCTCTCTACTCCATACATTCCAGAGCCAAAGATATATAAAGCTAAGTACGGACAATATTACCAGCAGCCCTACCCTTGCCCGGTTGAAGGACTTATCGATTAAGATTTGTAGTAGGTGTTAGAATTGTAGGAGAAAGTGTACAATTTATTGAAATTTTTAAGCTCTCAGGGCAATTTTAAAATGATTGAAATAATGTATTACTGAAAATAAACAATATTTTGATGAACTATAGAATGAACACATAAAGTTTCGATGAGAATGTTGAATAGAAAGTAAATATTAACATAAATAGTAGTAGTAATAGGATATTAGGAATAATATGATAAAACAAACGATGTAGTGTTAATAAAAGGAATATGGTTTTTGGAAAAGTAGAATCAACTAAAACAGATTCTGGTGAAGTGTCTAGACCAGGGGTCCTCACTAGGAATACTTTGAGAGCCAAAAATTTTGCATAAAATTTTCCTGAGGGCCGCAAGTACAAGAGGCAATAAATAACTGACAAACAATATGATTATAACACACGTTTATTACATTACCAACATAAGTAAACTGTTTTGCGCATAAAAAAGTTTGAAAATGTCTTTTTTTTACTTAGTTAATCCTTTGAAGTTGATGGGCGAAATCTTTCACAGTCCTCTAATATGGCATCTATGTTGGCAGGTTGGGAAGAAACTGAAATTCTTAAAATGTTCTCAACATTCTCACTTGTTAGCCTAGATCTGTACTTGTTTTTTACAAACTTCAGCTTACTGAATGTAGATTCACAGACATAAGTAGATAAAAAAACACACAATATTTGCTGAGCACATTCAAGTAAGTTAGGAAATTTTTTCCTTTTCAACAACCCTCCGAAACTCGTAGTGAGCTTTATTCTTCATCTTTTTTTCA